>BGPR01037901.1:0-14935 GCA_013235015.1 Araneus ventricosus | reverse complement strand
AAATCCCAGACGCCTACACCCGGAAATAGTTACGTTTCTGTCGCAAAGAAATCAATTTCTTCTCATTCCGCCGACAGAAATAAAGATATCGCTACTGTTTCTGTTTCTAAACCCTCCGATTCCACTACAAGAGCATCTCCTCCAATAACCAACTCGATAATTTCTTCCACTCCATCTGTTGCTCCGGTCCGTGAAGAAGCTTTGGCCTCGCCGGACTTCACTGATTTTAAACCTGTTTCAAACAGAAAAAAGTTGAAAAAGAACTCGCCTACTAAAACAAATAATACCATCGTGGAAAAGATCCCACGAATTTACACGACCTCTCACCTTGAAGTTCCCAACTCTATAACAACGAAGGATAAAATCTCTACCCATAAATCTGCATTGAAACCTTCTGTAATCGCCAAACCTACCTCTGTTGACATTGAGCTTTTGCCAATGGCTGTTCTCCCTCCATTGGAGAAAAGGATTTTACAGTCTCGGGAGTCGGATGCTGATGCCGAGATGAGCTCCTCCTTTGCATCAGAAGAGGATGCCTTAGAGTACAACATGTCGGAGGACTTGGAGGACTCGCCTGCAGCTATCAGTCCTCCACCCCCTTCCAAACCTGAAAAGGCAAACAAAAATAAAAACAGGTAGCATTATTGCTTCTGTTTTGAACTTTGTTTCTTTTTTTAAAAAATATATTGAAAACAAATGACCTACACTGAATTGTTTTTTACCACTAACTTATTTTGTTCGTTCATTTTTTAAACACTTTCTCTATATAGATTTAGTCCTTGAAATTTTACTTGGTCTTTGTCCACCATGTGATATTTTAGACATTTTACATCTGCTGTGTTTTAAAACTTGCATTTTTTATCTCTTTTCATCCTTTCTCTATCCATTTTTTGGTAACATGATTTTCTTTTCATATGCAAATATGAATTGCAGATTTATTTTAGAATTTTATCTACCTCTTTTAATAAAACACCATATATTTTATCACCGTGATCTCGTTTATCTACCATACGTTTGGCGCAGTTTAGCCAAAAATGGCTCTTGCGCCAGTAAACCCCAACCAACCAACCAACCACAAAAAAAAACTGAAGACATTCAGCGTGTAATTCGCCAAGTTTATTAAACATTAATCGTGCATTATTAGTATGTATTGAAGCCATGAATTAATATGATGCATTCTATGTTTGAAGCTATTAAAAAATGCACTACATCAACATTTTCAAATTTACTGGTGATCCATAGTACCCTATGCTGTGGACCATTGTACCTCAGCCTTGGGATACAATGGTCCCCTTTGTCACTTAAAAATATACATTAAAAGTATAGATAATTACAGATTTAGAGTGTAATAGTTACCCTAACATGTAGATTACATGTATGCACAATATACATTATTAAAAACACTTCTAACAGTTATTTAATATGAAAAAAATTAATATATTTTTATGAAATTTAATTTGCAACTCTTTTCTCTCTCTAATTTAACTTCCAAGAAAATATTTTCAATCGTTTTGATTTCTACAGCATACTAAAAAATTGTCGTTTCAGCTTTATTTATATAATTTATCCAACAGTACAACATAGAGAAATCACAATAAAAAGTTTTAATTCTTTCAATAACATCATATAAAATCCGTAGAATAGCCTGTAACTTTTAGAAAATGTTAATTAACTTATTTTAAAGTGCTTGCCGTAAAAAATTGCATGAATTTATGGCAATAAGATATTATAATTGAAATATGAATATATGGAAGAAAAGAGGCATTATTATTTCATTTTTTTTTTTTTTTAATAGATATAGCATAGCTGCTCCCACTTAATGTTGTGCTACTTTCATAAATTTAAAACATGCATAAAAATATTTCCACCTTTATTTTAAAAGTTTGTGTTGATTAATTTTTCTTTGCTGTACCCTCCTATAGTCCTTCAACATTGCCAGTGTTCTTGCTGTTTTATAAGTTGTATTTCATTTCCGTTCTTAAAAAAATTCAAATGTTTCACAGATTCCATAATTATATTGAATCTTATTGTATGTCACATAAAATATTTTCTTTATCTATTATTACAATTGAAATATTAATGCCATAAAAAATTCATATTATTCGAATGGTACTCACAATCAATGTAGCCTCCGATTCGTCTTCAACAATTGACGTATCCAACCGTTGTTAAAATTGCGGCCAGTTGTCCTAGTGCGGATGCTCGATGTAAAATTAAATCGACTTCGCATTAGTCATACCCGCTTAACCCACAAGTATCTATTATTTGGTGAGCGGTGTCCTGCTTGTACAACATGCCATGTGAATCTCACAGTTCATCATATTTAAGTTGAGTGCCCTGTTTTTAGCAATCATCGTTCGCGTTTTTTTAGCTCTGTATCACTGAACATTACAGACTTGGTGGGAGAACGTCCTCATCAACACATTTTTGCATTTTTAAGGGCCATTGGAATTTTTAACTTCTTATAGAAATGACCGTGTTTTATGGAGTATTTTGTTTACTAGTTCTAAATTGTCAGTTTGCTAATTCAAATTTTATTTTGTTTAAAAATAATTGTTCGAAATTCACTATTCGCTCATTTTAATATGTTTTCATTTTGCACTATACGCTTGGCGCAGCATAGCCAATACTGGCTCTTGTGCCATAAAACTCCACAACAACCAACCAATCAACAATTGACGTGTCCAGTGTGTTCTCTGATAGGGCTTCCATGGAGCAATCCTTGAGGAACAAAAGATGTCGATAATGTACCCATTTGGGTACAAAATCGAAGCCTGCTGCGCCAGGATTGGCCTTTGTCTTTCTGTTTTCTATCTGGAAGTAGGAACGCAGCTAACAAAATTTCGCTTGAATGAATGCTGGGGGGGGGGGAGATGAATTTCGTACAAAGAAACAGACGACCCAAAGAATTGCACATCTCTGTATAAAAAGCTACAATTGACAGAAAAAATTGAAACGAAAACATACATATTTTAATAGATTTTACAATTAATATGAAGTTAATATTAAATTTGCTATTGCCATAATTTCACCATCTCTGTTATCATTAATTCTCTCTGTAAGTATCAAATGCAATTATGAAATTCTTTCGCTTATAAGACTGATAATATACTAAAAAGAAAAAATCGCTGTTGCTCTTAGTAGTTAATGGGAGGTTCCTTTGAAAGTCTGATTTCATTACTCTGGATGGAAAAGCTTTCTGGTCTAATATCTTTAATGTAAAAATGACATATATATTATAATTCACAAAAATCCTCTCACCGTCTGAAACTTTCTAAAAAACTAAAAATGGTCAAGAATTAATTATAGTGAATGTGCAGAAGACACATAGTATCTGCGAACAAATTCCAAGAAAATATTTTCAATCGTTTTGATTTCTACAGCATACTAAAAAACTGGCGTTTCAGCTTTATTTATATAATTTATCCAATATAGTTAAATGACAAATAAAAAATCCCTAAAGAAAGGTATACATAGTAAATAAAAACATAAAGGTTAGATGCTCCATTTTTTTAAAACTGTACCAGTTTTGGACAGAATGCATCCATTTCTCAAGCAAATTAGCCACTGATTTGATTATATCAGTGGCGTATAACCAATAAGATGCATTCCTACACCTTAAACAAACTCTTTTTTAGTAATTAACAATATGATTAGGTCATTTTTCTTTAACCTGAGACTTGCAAGAAAATTAAATGCATAAACATGTATCAAGTACTCGCAAGTGTTGCAATCTTTCATCGTCACACAGTCAGAAATAACTATTAATTCTAAAATTAATTATCTGTAGGGTTTAAGAGGGTTTTTATTTTTATTTCCTAAAGAGATGCGTTAAGTATTTGCATATAAATTCAGCCCTTTAAAAACAATAAATTTTTATGCAAGTTATGCACCAGGGTACAATGGACCACTTTTGTAAATTTTGAATGTTTATTCTCAAAGAATCGATTTTTTTTTCTCTTGGAAAAAAAAATGCATACATATTCTCTACATATTAAGATTTATAATACACTCTAAATTTATTAATTATCTATACTTTTTTTAATATTTATTTTTAAGTAACAAGTGACTAAGTGGACCATTGTAGGGTAAATGGTCCACAGCCAAAAATAAATTGAAAAAATATGTAAATGTAGTACATTTTTGAATAGCATAAAACATAGAATGCATCGTATTTGTTTATTCATAGCTTCAATGCATACTTATAATGCAAGATTAATGAATATTAAACTTGGCAAATTACACACCAAAAGATTTCGTGTCACTGAAACTCTCCTGTTTTTTGTGAAAATGTAGCTTCTGGAAGACTCATCATAATATCTTGAACATTTACAAAAGATTGGTTATCTATGGAAATGCTTTTATGGGGCAGTACTAGCCTCTTTTTTAATAAATTTTATATCGTTTAAGACTTAATTTATGTATAATAACCAGAGATACAAACTAATAGCTGCATTAATCTTTTCCAATCATCATACTATTTAATTTAATTTTTGCTTAATATAGCTATACTATAAGAATTAGAAATTTACTGAATGCTTTTAAAATATAAGCAAGAAAAAATATCAAACAAATAATGTAAAACTTTGACACCAAATTGATTAAAAGGTGAGAAATTTGATATTCAATTATTTTAGATGCAACAAAAAACTTGCTATAAAGAAGGAAAATGTAATAGAATACATACTGCATGAAAATGCTTTATTTTTGCTTAATATTAAGTAAAGTGCCTGTTATATATTACGATATTTATGTGGCCAAATCTGGTACAAATTAAGATATATTATTTAAAAATTCATAACTCAAAATATAATATTTTTCCAGAGAAAGATTTTTTAATTAACAGGCAATAAAAGTTAATAAAAAATAATGTAAGTACGACTTAAAAAACTTGAGCCAGTCATTCACTGTGAAAATTCAAATTCTAATTTTCTCCTTAATGTGGCAAGAACTGGAGCATCTACCTTATTTCAATAAAAAATTCAATTAAAAAAATTGCCTATTATTACTACTTACTTGCAATAAAGACAGCGGCGTCTTCAGGCCATCTTTTCGCCATTTCCTCACAAACGCTTTCGAAGCATAACTTTTTAAAGGTTTTTCGAATAATTGCAATTTACTGGATTCCAGAGAGCCGGCCTTTCTTGAATAAAATCAATTAAAGCCGACTCTTTTTCTGCGGTCCAAACATACTTTCTAGCATCCATGATGATGGCGTGAACACCGCACGAAATGGCTTCTGTGTATTCCGAAAATCGCGCCTAAGTTTTCAGTGACGTCAGTGGAGAGTCCAACCTGATTGGTTCAGTTATTCACGCCCATGGACTTGGATGGATGTTTTTCGTTTTGCTGGAAAGCTCCCATCTTCGCTTTGCGGGCTAATAAAACCGGTTCAAACGCCCTAGAAGCGGTTTTGCTCTCCCTTGGTGACGAAATATAAGCTAGTGTGCTACGGCCCTAAAACGTGGAGATTCGTCAAAATCTCGAGTTCGAATTTTTTGACGATTACAATACTTTCTCTTTGTATACTTCGTATACGAGAAAGTAAAAAGCTGAGCGCGCAAGTCAAATCACTTAAAATAACTTTCCAGCTAACAGAAAGATATTTAAATGTTTCCAACCCTTTACATATGAATAATCAATGGTCAATACCACGATATTTATTTAAATCAGACGTTCTTTTGCTGGGAGATGTTTTCCAAAATTTTAGATCTTTATGTTTAGAGTTTTACCAAATCGATCCATGTCATTTACTGACTGGACCAGGACTTCCATGGCAATCGTTTTTGAAAATTTCGGAAGTAAAATTAGAATTGATTCAAGACTTCAACATGTATTTATTTTTAGAACAAGGCATTCGAGGGCTAACAATAAATACATGTCAAACTTCGACTCATCCAACCTATCTAAATACATTATGTATTATACTTTTATCTTGACGGATCTCCACATAGTTTGGCGCAGCATGGTCAAACTTATGGCTCTTGCGCCACAAAACCAAACCAAACATTATGTATTATGATGCAAACAATCTTTACGGTTGGGCTATGAGTCAAGCTCTTCCACTCGAAAATTTTCAATGGGAATCTCCCTAGTTGTGGGATGAAGAAAGATTTCTGCAAATTCCTGATGAAGGGGAAACTGGTTTTATCTTCGAAGTCGATTTAGAGTTCCCCAAAGAAATTAACGACACCCATACTTGTTTGCCTGTCGCTGCCGAAAAATTGAAAACAGATAAATCTATGCTCTCCCCCTATCAATTAAATTTAGTAGATAAATTAGGATATAAAAATCCTGAATCTATAACCAAACTTACACCAAACATTAATAATAAAACTAAATATGTTGCCCATTTGAGAAATTTAAAATTATATAAAGAGTTAGGATTAAAAATTACACGCGTGCATGCTGTACTCAGTTTTAAACAATCCCCATGGTTAGAGTCATATATTCGATTTAACACAGATCAACGGAAAAAAGCAAAAAATTCATTCGAGAAAAACTTTTTAAAATTAATGAATAACGCAGTTTTCGGTTTGACGCTCGAAAATTTGAGGGAGAGAACCAATATAAGATTATCAAATAATGAAAGACAGGCGAGAAAATTAGTTTCTTCTCCAGCAGTTAAATCATTCAAAATTTTTGATGAAAATTAAACTGCAGTTCATTTAATCAACAAAAAAATTGTCCGTCTATGCAGGTTTTTCAATTTTAGAGCTCAGCAAAACATTAATGTATAACTTTCATTATAACATTATTAAAAAATTGTACGATGATAAAGCCAGTCTCCTCTTCACAGATAGATTCTTATGAAATTGAATATGAAGATATCTGTGCAGACATACAACTCCATTCGGAATATTTTGACACCTCTGACTATCCCTCCACACACCCTCTTCATAATGATAAAAATAAAAAGGTTTTAGGTAAAATGAAAGACGAATTAAATGGTTCAATTATTAATGAATTTGTGGGTTTACGTTCAAAAATGTATTCATTTAAATCGGGGAATTCAGAAAAGAAAACTGCAAAAGGGGTTGCAAGAGCTGTTATCAAACACAAACTCAAACACGACTCCTATAAAAAATGCCTCTTCGATCATATTACATCTGAAAACATGACACAAATTAGAAGTTTTAATCATCAGCTATACACAACAAGTACTAAAAAGGTGTATTTAAACCCTTTAGATAATAAAAGTTTCATTTTAAATGACGGTGTGACAACCTTAGCCTTCGGACACTATAAAATTTCTAATAATATTTAAATTGTACACTTTTCCCATTAAAGACAATAGTTTCACTCTAGCTATTTCTTATATAAACATTCAAACGTGTAGAGTCGATGTGTGTAATTTTTTCTTCTCGAACAAATCACGTTAATCATGAGTTTGAAGGGGATAGAGGATGCCTCAAAAATACCCCACTTCATTAATGACTCAGATCAGTAAAGTTGCTAAGTGATATTCCAGACAAGAGATTTAAAAACAAGGATTTATTTCACAGTGCAAACATGAAATTGTCGGTTAGAACATTAAAAATATTTAAATCAAAATGGATCTGCAGATAGACACATCTCGTATCAAAGAGTTACCATACATATAAGTGTACTTGGGCGAGAAGAAAAAACTCATTCAGTGAGAAGCCAAAAAGGACCATCGCCACATTTAGATCTGAGTAGCTGATGATCAACAAGCCGCGTGCAACTTCAGATGAAGGAAATCAGTTGGAAAGGCTCCAACTCCGTTCAGGCAAGACGGCTGTCGTCTGGACTACCACAGAGGCTTGTACATCACCGATGTGGATTGGCTTATGTTGCTTGCATTCGCTGTCTCGGTCTGGGTCTTGGTCTGGTCTGACGTCTGAAGAAGGCACTCCCATATATATTTGGATGAATAGTGCGCGCGCAGAGCTGCACCATTTTAGCATCCTGCATGGAAGAATAAAATTCCATCTGCCGCCTCATGGCAAAGTGAGAGGTGAAAAATGTAAAGGTTCGAGAGGCCGCCACACACTCCCCCCGGAGTTTGAAAGTTATGTAGCTTGAAAACGAATGGCCTGTCTTGAAGTACGACCAGATCGAGTAACAAAATCTTTGTCAGGAGCATCTGGAATAACTCCTAAGTGGATGTTTTGCGGCTCTTGACAGAAGGCGGGTTTGAGTCGATCTATGCTGACTGTTGTTGACTTAGCATTTAAGTCAAGTTCAAAAAACTTATCAGTTTGTTTGCGAAATTGATGAGGACCTGAATATGGTTGCTGCAATGGACGCCGAAGATTGTCTACTCACACAAACACGTGCGAATAATTCAGTGTGAACAAATACTTTGTTAGTGGAATGGTTTGTGGCTGGTACAGGTCGAATTTGTTGCAGTGTGCGCCTGAGCTCCGCCAGAAACTGAGTTTGAGTTTTGGTAGTATTCTGAAATTGTCTAAAGAACTCTCCCGGCAGTCTAAGCGATGTCCCATATACCAATTCAACGGAGGACGCGCCTATATCCAATTTAATACTGGAAAGAATACCTAATAGTACCAAAGGTAACGCGCGAACCCAATCTGCTGTACTATGGGCCATTAAAGCTACTTTTAACTGCCGGTGTACTCTTTCTATCATGCCATTAGCTTTTGGGTTGTATGCTGTACTACGGTTTTTGTATGATCCGAGCAAATTAGCAAGATTGTGGAACAAGTGGCTCTGAAAGTTTGTACCTCGGTCTGTAGTAAAGACCTCAGGCACGCCAAAGCGAGAAACCCATTCATGGAGGAAAGCCTGTGCTCTGGTCGTCGCTGCTTGATCAACCATGGGAACAGCTTCAACCCATCTGGTGAACCTATCAATGCATGTTAGAAGATACCTATTATTCCTAGACTGAGGCAATGGACCAACTACGTCAATATGCACGTGAGTGAATCGTGCACCAACTGATTTGAATGATCCTAAAGGGGTTTTAGTGTGCTTAAAAACTTTAGATTTTTGACAATCTAAACAAGCCTTGCAACATGCCGTTGTGTCCTGAGCCATATTTTTCCAATACATATCGGTATCGCAAAAACCGCAATGTGCACTTTGTACCAGGATGCGACCAGGGAATGAATGGCATCGAGTACCCGTTTCCTTAATTCCGGTGGTACATATGGACGAATCCTATTACTAGAAGTGTCACAATAGAGTGCACATTCGTTATCAATAGGGAGAAGCTGTAATTCTAAACTAGTGTTGGATTTAAGCAAGGTCTGCAACTCTTCATCTGTCGTTTGTGCCAACGCCATTTGCTGGAAGTCCACACCAGGAATACTGATCCCCGAAATACGAGAAAGAGCATCCGCAACGACATTAGCGTCGCCTACTATATGACGTATTGTTGTGGTGAATTGGCTAATATATTCAGAATGACGTTGGCGCGGAGAATGCTTGTCACCCGATTTGTGAAACAGATAAACAAGAGGTTTGTGATCCGTGAACACGGTGAACTCGCGACCTTCCAACATGTGTCTGAAATGTCGTATCGCCGAATAAATAGCTAAAAGTTCTTGATCAAATGTGCTATAATTCTTTTCCGAATCGTCCAATCTTCGAGAAAAAAATGCTAAAGGTTCCGACTTCCGACCTGAATTTTGTTGTAGCACGGCACCGATAGCTATATCCGCTGCATCTGTATACAAGGATAGGCTAGCTGAAGGATCATAAAATGCCAACAAAGCAGCATTCGATAAAGCCTGCTTACAGTCCTCAAATGTCTGCAGGTTACTTTCATTCCACTCTATCCGCGATTTATCTTTACACTTTTTAGATTTAACGAGGTGAAATAAAAGAGCTTGCTTGCACTGCAGAGGCATTCTTAATAAACCGGTGATAAAAATTGACAATTGCCAGAAACCAGCGCAATTTATCTACCGTGTCTGGTAATGGGTAATGTAGTATAGTCTCCACCTTTTCAGGTAAAGGTTTCAAACCTGCAGCAGAGATATGAAATCCTAAATACGTAAGCCGAGTTTGCCCATAAACACACTTGTCCGGATTAATAACTATACCATTTTTGCTTAGACACTGAAACAAACTTTCTAAATTAGGCCGCAGGACATGGGCAGCTAACTAAGCTAGAAAATGCAAAATTATTATTAAGTAGCGGGGAAACTTGAACGTTCAATACAAAGACAGAAAACATTAAATATTTATTAAAAATGCAATGTTCTACAACGAACAGACGCAATTTAAATGATAAAACTTCAAAATATATTTCAACTGCAGCCAAAATGTGCGGTTCTTCCGACCTATCAGAAAGCGGCAAACTGTTTGGAAAATATGCTTTGTTTACGTCTGAGTTTGCTGTTGCTTGTTGATTTGTATCTAACAAAAACCTAATTTTTATAATTTAAATGAAGGAAATGCCCATAAACTGTCGACAATAAAGCCAGAGATCTTAGTTTATGTCACTGTTTGGAAGTTAAACTTTCACTCAAATGTCACTTTTAAACTATTTCCTATCACCTTTATACAAAGTTGAAGTAAGCTTTCTTTACTGAAAGTTGTTCGAATTATGATGTGAATAAGAACGTGCTTTATTTTATCTACTTAAATGGTATTCAATAAAATTTTATTCTAACCTTTTAGTACAGCAAAGGAGATTCTTCCATATTTCTGCAACAAATATAATCAACAGTGTACTTGCAAAGTACTCATAATTTATATAGTTTTTTTGTTGTATATTTATTTGTGTCTGAATTGAATAAACAGCATTTTTGTTGAGATAAAACAAACACAATATCATTTATTCGTGTTAATTACTTTTAAAGAAATATTAAACTGAAATGTGGATATTAAGGATTTCATAGATATTTGATTGATTGCAAAACTTCTCGAAGGTTTTCACTATTCATACAATAGTGATTTTTGAACTGTCAGAATACTAATAAGAAGATTTAGCAACTTCAATATGCTTGTTGAATTACTTGAATGAAGAACAGCTTGTTTAGAATCAATATTTATACATAATAATCATAATCGCTATTTTCCAACATAAATAATAAATAAACATAATATATCAAAAATTATTTCAAAATTTTACAAGTATACATTCATAAATAAAATTAGTCATTTTCAAGTAACCTTATTTTACTATAGAAATATATATATAGTATTTTAAATTATAACTAAAAGAACATTATTAGTCTTTTACACATAATGATGCATTATTTACATTTCTGAGCAAGTATTCAAAACAGATTTCATATATATCTGAAGCTCCTTGCTATGCAGCTACTTATAAAAGTGAACTGGCATATATTCTTTTGCTGATACCTCTTAGATGTTTTAAAAATTCTAGGTATGCAATTGACAATTTCACATATTTGCTTTTCAAAAAATTCATATATCTGCTTAGTTGTAAATTGTGTAGTACGCATGCAGATATAATCATTTTCAAAAAAAACAGGTTCACAGCATTAAATGCTAAGATACTTTTAAAAAATATGTACAAAATAACATTACAGTTTTTTATACATAACAGTTCCTTGTTTACATTGATGAGAAAACATTCAATACATATTTTATATGTGATGATGAAGATTCTTATAATTATATAGTTTCTACAAAGATATACAGGCATTTAAAAATCCATCTGAATAAAATATTTATAGATAATTTTTTTAAAATATTTTCAAAACTATACAAATATGAAATTTCTGTGTCCATTATTTTATTTATGAATGAGTATTGTTCTTTATACAAATAGTACAATAAATAATTATATAAGCTATTAGTATTTTAATCAGCATTATCAGGTAAATAAACACATGAGAAGAGAACATGAATGAGAAGAACAACTTCCAATAGAGCATCTATTATTTTTCCATTTGCAGTGAACATTATTAATGCTGGAGGAACTGGCTCTTGAGACATATTGATAATAATCTACTTCCAATATACCCTCTGAAATCTTCTATCCATAATGTGAAGGACATAGTGCAATAATAAACTCCTGTTTATTCCAGCCTGGTAATTTGCTTAATAATGATTAAACATGTTTTTGAAGAACATTTTGATTTGGAGGAAGATTGGTATCTGATAAGCAAGATTTTAAGATTCAAAATGAAACTTAAAATTTATAAATACCCAAAAACTGGGTATTTTGCAAAAGTATTTACAAATGGGGATTCAAAATTTAAATTTATAAATACACAGAAACTGGTTGTTTTTTTGCAATTAAAGTATTTACAAATGGTGATTAAAAATGAAACATAAAATTTATAAATAATCAAAAATGTATTTTGCAAAAAAAAGTATTTGCAAATGAGGATTCAAAATGAAACATAAAATTTATATATATAAAATGTATTCGTAATTGTAGTCTTTAAACAAAAAACACAGAACGAGTTAAATTCTAATTTTCATTTTATTATGGGAGAGTGACGAAATGTACGTACATCTTAGTATAAGGTTTAAGCCAAAATTGAACAGAAGATCCCTGCTTTTTCCCAAGTAGGGATTTAACAGATAGACATGTGATCAAAGTGAAGGGAATAATAGCTATTTTTACTATATTACGTAAGTGTTTTAGGGAAAATGCCTGGCGGCAATAAGTCGCTGATTTATGCGCGTGGAAACGATTAAAATATTCTTTTAGCAATAAATATGTCAAAACGAGAGATTTAATATATCTCCATAGCGGGAAAAAAAACGAAACTGGAGTTTAAGAAAAGTGATTTTGGAATACATTGACTTTAAAACATATAATATTAGAATTTGAAATAAAATTGAGATTATTACATATATATAATACATATAAGGTATAATATTTTTAAATTAAAGTTCTGACCAAATTTTTTTAAAAATTGCTATCAGGATTCAGAATAAAATATTCAAGAACTTAAACAGGATCGGAGGATAATTGATCTTTTTTGATTTGAAGGAATGACACTTAAAATGAAATAATAATTTTGAAAACTGTTTATGTTATACAGAAAGGATTTGTGACATTTCTGATTCTTAATTTCTCAGAATCCCATGCTACAAAACAGCCAGTCTTGTTTTGATTTAATGAGGAGTGATTTACTCTCTTCACGTGTATTAATATTATAGAAAATTTTTATGTTGTAAAGAAAAAAAATGGGAAAGAAAAAGCACTTGCTTGGAACTTTTTAATGTTAAGAAAGATAAAAGTGTACTGTGATGTTTTGTACAAATGACAATGTAATCAAATTGGAAAAAGACGTAAAAAAAATGTTTCAGATATCCTGTTGGGTTAAAAAAAGGGAAGCAATAGAAAATTAATATAGTTTTAAATAAATTCAAACTATGAAAACTACATCAATCTTTTAGTTTCAAGAATATTTAAGTACTGAAGGTGATGATTCAGATGAACCCCACCTAGCAGTAAAATGCCTGTTACATTTTCAAATAATATAAAAGTTTCAGGAATAACTATTATTCAACACATTCACTGTAATTTTTAAAACTATTAGAACTGAAACATCTGGTAACTTTTCATCAGAAATTTTCTGGTTCTTTGACTGATTAATCCAAAAAGAATTATGAACAATTGTATCCTTCAGTTTAGTTTCCATTATCAGCTCTTTATAATTTTAAAACCAAATACAATTCCCTTTTTAAAAAATTAGTTTAAGAAAGAGTTTTTTTAAAGCTAAAATAACTCTTTTTTTAATAAGCAACAAATACAAAATTATTCATTGTAATTAAAAAGAGTATTTTCATTTAAATCATTCCCTCAGGGGCACATCTTCTTTAGGTGTGACGGGCTTCACGACCCCGAGGTACCCTAGTGTCTGGTCTCCTTCCGTTTTTTCCTCCCCTTCAGTTTATTGCTTTTTTTTCTTTCCCTCGAGGGTAGGCGAGGGAGCTCTCCATGAGAAGCTGTTGCCTCTCTGTTTGCTTCCAGCTTCTCATGGACAGCAACATACCCCCACGTGTTGGCCGTGCGTGGCGACCCATTAGACGGGAGGTACATTTCGGTCCCCGGTGTATCAATCGGCCGGTATTCCAGCCACTTGGCTGGTCTGCTCAAGGGGATCAAGCGAAGGGGTCACTCCTTGGGCTTGGCGTTAAGGGTGGTCACTGTCCCCGGGGGTGACTCTGAGCGTATAGGTTCCGGCTAGCACCAAGGTAAGCGCCGAGGCTGGAAATCTCCAGAGCCGGTGGCTGCCTTCCCTTGTTGGGCTCCATGGTGGGCGGTGCCGTCGGGCCTGAATTTCCACCATTGTCGTATGGGCAAAAAAAAACCTGGTCCCTTCAGTGGGCAACAAAATGCATCATCTTCTTCCACTTTTACACATTTTCCTACTTTTTTTCTGGTCAAACGAATATCAACTAGTGATGAATCATTTCATTCCGTGTCTCCATTTCTGGTAGAAAAAGCCATAACTAGTAGTATCGGTGATGTCAAATCTACAAAAAAGCTTCGATCCGGCGACTTGCTGGTCGAAGTTCAGTCTAGGAAACAATCTGAACAAATAGTCAAACTAAAAAAATTTTCCAATATTCCCATAACTGTCTCTCCACATGCAACTTTGAATTCCTCCAAGGGAGTTATCACCTGCGGAGAATTGCTCAATGTTCCAACAGAAGAAATCCTTAAAGAATTGCAAGGTCAGGGGGTGAGCCATGTACGGCGTATATCAATACGGAGGGATGGCCAGCTCCTAAATACTAAGCACCTAATACTCACTTTTGACTCCGCCAAATTACCTGAAAATATTAAGGCCGGATATATGCGCCTTTCTGTCAGGACATATATACCCAACCCACTCCGCTGTTTCAAGTGCCAACGTTTCGGACATTCGAAAACTTCTTGCCGAGGGACACTCACCTGCGCCCGTTGTGGAGAAGTCGGACATGAAAGTACCGATTGCACCCGCACAGAGAAGTGTGTTAACTGTAAGGGGGGAGCACACTTCTTTTTCTCGAAACTGTATTGCCTGGA
>BGPR01037900.1:0-14935 GCA_013235015.1 Araneus ventricosus | reverse complement strand
TCCTTAACTTACATCTCGAACTTTTAACATCTCATACAATACCCATTTCTCGAACACAAATAGAGAATATGTTTGTACATAAATCCCTGCAAATATATCCGGAAAAAGGATATTCACTTTTGCGAATTAAAACGGAAGTAATTGAATTACGTGCTCCGGATACATGTTCTTTAAAAGATGTAAAATGAAAAGTATAAAATTATAATCCTAATTTTCTTCTGTTGTTGCTAAAAATAAATTTTCTTTGAATTTTTTTCTTTTTCTTTTTATATACGATTCAGATAATCCTCAAGAGTTGATGAAACGGCTCCTCTCCCCAAAGAAATGCAAAATATTGATTTTGCTCTCTTATATATGATGTCAAAAATGCATCATATATGACTGCTGGCTAATTGATCCTTTTGTTGAATAAAATATGAATGATTAAAGAAAAAAACCAACTATACAACATAGCTGCATATATGCAACATAGTTCACTAACATGATTTCCTTATGAAGTTGTTGAAGTTGTCCAAGTTATGGAGATGTGGATGAAGAAAATAATTTTTATTTAGGAAAAGCCATTTAAAATATGAAATTAATTAAATCGTGAAATAATGGCTTGAAATACTTTCTTCAGTAGGATTCATGGCATGAAGTTACAATTCATGCTTATTATTGGTAAACGTTCCGATTACTATTACTAACGCGATAACAAGCCAATCTCTTCACGTCAAACCAATATCGGGAGAAGAGTTTTAAAAATTTCCTTTAGCTTCTTTTAGACGAAAAGTCCACATTGACGTATGAAAAAAAAAAATTAATTTCTGAATCAAGATAAAATGAGGCAAATATACACAAGGGAAAATAACTTTTTTTCCCCATAAAAAGGAGGTTAAAGACAAAATCACAATATCGTGAGGCTCGTGCTGGAATGTTCTAAATAAATTGGAATTGGAATCTCATTTATAGCATATTCTAATGTTAATATAATGAATGTTTAGGAATTTTTTGTTCCTCATGATATTCATTACGGCTTTACATTCTTCTCCTGGTATTTTCCACTCCTCAAACTTTTACGAGTTTTGTTTTCACCTGCAAAATATTGATACACAAATTATTTTCCCTTTCTAATTCCCCTTAACCCTTTTTAAAATAAGCATTTTATATATATATATTTTCCAGGTTTTTAATCTTTAAAATATTTACTAAATCAAAATCCCCAAAGGTGGCGCCACTTTCCTTCTTCTGGTAATTCCTCAGAGGAAGAATACTTTCCTCTTATCTTCCCTCTGAGGCAATTCAGCCCAGACACCCTGCGGTTGCAACTTCGCGCGCATGCAAGATGGGGAGGCTTTCTTTAAGTTTACATCCATATTCTAAGCAAATGTATAACATTTTATCCAATTGCCTTCAATTAATATTCTCAATTCCTAGGAATAAACATTTTAGTTAGTATATAATCTATGCAATTTTTATATTTGGGGTTGCCAGAATTGTCAAGCATTGGTACGGGACGTTTAAGTACAAAATAAATAAAGCATGAAAAAGTGTGTAGGTTGTGGTTTCTATTATTTAAATGAACACGTAGAATAATAAAGAAGATAGAGGGCTAATCCTTTTTAGCCCAGTCATATTTTGAAGTTGATTTTGCTTTCTTAATTATATCGTTTTCTTCTTTCGCTTAATTATAAAACTGGGCGCAAATCATTTTAAAATTGCAATGAAAAATCAAAGTTACTTTAATTGTCTCCACTGACAACCTGTTTCCTTCGTCCGGCCCTTGAATTGGTATCAGGGAAAATATTCTCTCCTCATTTGCATTGTGAGATGGAATGACAAATGCGCTTTTGCATAGCTTTATTAGATATGACTTCTGATCAATATAAGGGAGAGAACGGGACAGATAGTATTCCGGGACTAAAGGCACCACCTGAATGTAAAAAATTGTCTTTGCATAAATTAATATTTTATTGGTAATAAAGAGTACTAAAATTATTAAAATATTGTATTATCATCGGTTACAAACAATTGTACAAAACTTCAGAACTCTAGGACATCAGGATGTTGAGGGAAAAATCTATTACAGAATTCAATCTGTACAAACATGAAACAAGTCAAGTAAAAGAATAATAAAAAATAAAATTGACAAGATATGCAGCTATTGGAAAACCACAGTCAAAATATAGTTTAAATTTACGTGTTCTACATCACAGAATATACTTTTTGTATAACTTTAAAAAATTTTTCTGTTTCTGTGAGAGAGGTATTTCATGCGAAGTCTATTATGCAAATATAATCATTCATTTTTGAAATACGATTTCAGTTTCGTCTATTACTATGCCTTCAGATTTTCAGACAATATTGCTTTATGTCAAATATTAAAAATTCTAATTTGGGAATTTTTTATGCATTCAAAGTTTCAGAAGATTTTGCATAATGTGATAAATATTAAAAAAATAATAATATTGTGGGATTTCTCGGCTTAATTTTATGATTAAATTTTTTTAACACATAGTCTCAAAGATCTTTTTGCTACGGTTTGATTTTATTTCCTTACCCATTTCATATTCTCCCTACTCATTTTAATTTAAAAGGAAATACTTTATTTTATATTATATGAAAATTTTGAAATATTTTTGTATTCTTTTTTGTGAATTTTTTATTCAAAATCTTTGTCAGAATTGCAGTAAATAAAAATTTCATATTTTCTCTATATATTCGATTCACTATAAGTGTCTGCGGTTAAAATTAGTTATAATCTTCAAATGGAAATTAACGAATTTTAAAACTCAAAATTTTAACTTAATTTTATGCATGTTAAGCATATTAAGATTGAAATGTTTCTTATTTCAAAAATCAATAATATAGAAAAGATTGAAATGTTTCTTATTTCAAAAATCAATAATATAGAAAGAACACTTTTTTAATGCAAGTTTCAAATTGTGGATGCATAATATAATTTATTTAAGAAAGTGTTAGTAATATTTTCCTTAATATGGAAAACATTTTTTAATCATTGACACTTTCTGCTATAATTGGCTACAGTTTCAGGATATTAATCAGTTACAAATAATTATAGCAATAATGCAACATCACAACTTATTGATTTCTCGCATACAAAGTGACGGAAGAGAAAGTATGGCAACCGTCAAAAATTCAACTTAGAGCTTTTGATGAATATCCACATTTTAGACCTCACTGAGTTCGAAGGATTGCAGTAGTCACGTGGTAGGGTGTCGACCGGTAAGGCCGGAGGGTTCCAGCCTAGAAATCCGGTTCCACAGAAGATCCAACGGGTATGTGGGCCTGTCGCACGCTAAATGATACGTGGGGGGGGGCAAATATCCTCCCGTCGGTGAGGTGTGGAAGTTTGGAGAGGGGGTTGCCAGCTTAGGTGCCGTCCTCGTCTTCTGTCCGTGGTTCAAAATTACGAGGTCCTTCCCTAACAAGCCATCGGGTTGCTTCAAAATGAGACGTTAATATATTTAAACTAAACATTAAAATGGTGCCCAGTATGCCAAGGTGCACAATGTATGAAAGTTTGACATAAGGGAAGAACGTCGTAACTCAATTTCCATCAGAAACATTTTAACGAAACTCCAAAAAACCGGAATCCACCTAATATCTGTCGTGTATGGGACCTGTTACACGTTAAATCATAAGTATCGGTCAAGCGTCCCCCCCCTCCTGTTTAGGTAATTATTTTGAATATATAGATGCTAAATGCAGTGGCGTAGAGAGAGCGCGAGGCCCTCAGGGGCGTAATATGATTTTTTCGCCCCGCCCGCTCAATCGCCATCAGTACCTTAGCATGTCTAAACGGCGACCGGCTCTATTAGCACAAAAATGTTGCACGATATTTTTGCGACGTCTTTCATGTTCTGAATGCTGAACGACATTTCGCGGAGATATCGCAGCAATATAGTAGAATTTTTTCTCTCTCTTGTCATATTTGGCTTTAAAAGATGACATAAACGTACTAATTTTTTGCTTCTTTTCCCCGCCCCGTCGGAACGCCACTAAGTGAGAAATACAAACAAGCAAGTAATACGTCCAACTCAGCAGATCGCTCACATCCTTCATAGCCGAAATGCTGAGCCGTCGATCGGTAACAGACTTCCGCACCTCGATCATAACTTATTTTCAGACTCAGCTCCCTTACTATACGCGAGGAAACTTCAAGTCAGAGCGTTGCTTCCAAAAAGATAGCATACAGAAAGAATGCAGAAATTTTATATAAATTTAATTTTTAAAGAAAAAGTGGTATATTTTTTTAAGAATCATCTAAATATATACCATCAGATTTTCCGTTTTCAAAACTTTTTGTATGCTTATTATTTATCTCCTATTAAAGCTGGTAGAAGCATGGGGCATCTTTATATTAGATAGCAGAAAAAATTCAGAAATATGCGTTATTGATTCCGAAAAATTGAGTGTTTTCTTCCTTTTTGAAATTTAAAAAAATTGAGGTAGATAGTATTGTTTATTAAGCGATGATACTCGTTAACATTGTAAGTTAATGAGTATCATCAATAATAACAATAAGGTCTACTTTAAAATATTTTAAAAATTTATTGAAATTAGATTAAAATATTGTCTGGAAATAAAACTAATATCAGTGGAAGGCTTAATTTTTTTAGAAAAAATTTAAAGTGTTGTAAAAATGTTTCTTTGGCAATAACATTCTCCGAAATAACTGGAGAAAAAGTTTTCAGATTTCGATTAATTTTTAATTTAAAATATAATAAATATTTTGAAAAATCTCTTAGTCAGCACCGAAGAAGAAACTGTGTGCCATATTTGGAAGTTCTAGTCTGAAAAATGAAGTTACCTATTGTGATCACTCGTTGTAGGAGGTTTTGGTTTGTGGGGGTTAAACTCCACAGCTCACAATATTACCTTAACTGCGATACTCCATTATATCAGAAGTGATATTAATGCTGGTTGGTGACAAAATACTATTAAAAAGATAACGCAAGAATGAGAATGCAGTTTAAAACGTCAACATCTATATGTACAAAATGCTAACGTACGTGGCGCAGAAAAGAGGTTAATTTCTCTTTTGCCGATGGCAACGATCGGTTTGTTTACAAAACAAAACCAGTAGCCATATAAGGTATAACTTCCTAGGCATACTCTGCTACTATATTCGTTCTGGAGTAAAACAACTTTTTATCGAAAAAGAAAATGAGATTAAAACGTCGAGTTCACAATATTTCTTGCAATATAATGAAACATTAAATGAAATTCTTTAAAAGAGATCAGTTACAAATGAAGCAGATGTGCTCAGGCGAGCCAAAGAACGTTCAGATCAACGTCAAAATAGTTTAAGTCAGCATGCTAAATTTAGAAATTAAGGTGAACACCATGGAGATTACTATTGTGAACATCATATATTAGGTACTATTCCGTTATATCCACACCACTTGGCGAATTTTCTTGGAGCGCTGAATCGGCAGCTTGGCTCAATTTCTTTTTCGAGGATAATAGAGAAGCGCTGTATTGTTTTCGAACTGAAGCATCAGAAGCCAGAATGCACTAAACAGGCCGAAAATACATGGTGTGCATGTAGCAGATGGTCTGCGCACGATTATCTAGTATTTAACGACGCAACTCAAAATTCATCGAAAGAAATTAGTATTGACATCATATAAACATGCAGGCTTGTAGGCTGCAAACAGAAGAGAGAGTGCAGGAGAAAGAGTGCCTTTAGGTACTAAAGCCCTTATTCACCATTGACCAAGATATGCCATCACCGGAAGGCGAGACACTCTTTGCATGCAGACTCAGGAATCACGATACGACCGATGACGACACCACAAACATTATAACTTATTGATTTCTCGTATAGAAAGTATTGTAACCGTCAAGAATTCAGAGATTTTGAAGAATATCGACATTTAAGATATCTTTGAGTCCGAAAGGGCCACGGTGGTCTGGTCCTTAACTCGGAATCAAAGGGTTACATGTTCGAAACCGCAATCCACTGAAGATCCGCCGTGTATATGGGGCCATTGCACGCAAAACCATATACAGTGATCAAACGTCCTCCACAGCTGACCTAAACCCACCCATGGGGCATAGAGTCCGCAGGGATGACTGGCGTGGTGTGGATGTCGGGATAGGGGGCGCCAATTCAGGTGTCATAAGACCGCTAAGTTTAAGAAAATGATTAAATCTTGAAACGCTGAAATAAAGACTATTTCTCTAACTTGCAGCAATTTTAACCTAAAGCAGTCAACTTTAAAATAGTTTCATCTCTGTTATTTTCGAAATTGTTAAGAAAACAAAATTTGAAGCTACGCGAAGGTGTGGGAGGATATTCAAGGGTATTTGCTAAGGTTAATTTTACATCGAAACGATTAATTTTCTGGAATAAAATTTATCTTTGAAAATTCATAACAATTTTTTCTTCTATAATCTTCCTTAAAAGCTTGAAGTAAGATAAACTTAATGAGTGTTATTAATAAAATAAATTGCTATATTCAAAAGAATGTATTTTCATGATAATGAAATTAAAGCATGGATGAGAAAAAGATTCAATTGAGACATTTGTTTGTTAAAATAAAGTCGACACTTTTAAGCTTGAGAAAACTATTAAATTCTGAAATCTTAAAATGAAGTCCATTCCTTTAAATTGAAGCAATTTTTTTTTTACAATAAAAGGCAACCAACTTTAAAATAATTTCAGGTTTTGTTATTCTTGGAACTGATAGAAAATCGAAATTTTAAGTTCAATAAATTTCGTTATGCAAGAAAAAAAAATCGTTTCCGTCATTGGAAGAAATGTGTCCAAAATCAAAGAAAATTTCAATCATGGAAGAAAAATTAGTCAGAGCTAACCAATTAGAAGGGAAAAAAAGTGTAAAATAAAATAAGATTGAAAGAAATAAGTAATTAAAAAGAAAGTCGGAATAAATCTAAGTCCTTAGAAGCAGAAATCACTCGATTTTTTTTTATGTATCGAAAGAAAGATATGTTTAATCAGACAGAACTTAATTAGACACGTTTTTCATAAGATCCTCTCTAAGTGTGACATAAGGAAATTGTGACAATCGCTTGATTAACGGAAAAGAATTCGTGATAAGAATTACCTATGTTGAATATTCTCTAAACTTTCAAGATAAGAAAAGATAATCAGTGGGGCATGAGGTATAATGCAATCTTTTTCATCTATATTGGAATGAAATAACAAAGTCTTTATAGATAAAATAGAGATTAAACGTTCTTTGCTGGTATATAATATTGAAGCTAAACTAATTTGATTAATGTTAAAGGAATTAAAGCGCGGAAAGACCCAAGTTTTTAAGAATAATGCCAGCACTTTTAAGTTTGAGAAAATAATTCGAATTTCCACCTAACTTTCAAAGAGTTTGACGTTTTGTTATTGTCGAAAGAGTTAAAAACGGATTTCTGAGTTTCATTTCATTTCGTTAACTTATTTAAATCTAAGAGATTTTTAGTGCTTTTTTTTATTTTATTGATAGAATATTTAATAATCGTGTTTGTTAATTAAAAAAAATAAGCTTAAACAACTGAAAAAGTGAACTTGAATTGTTGATGCTAAATTAGAATGGTTGAAGCAAAATTAAATTAATCTATGATAAACGAATTAAAAGGTGGAAAAATATGAGTTTGTAAGAATAATTTCAAAACTTTCAAGTTTAAGAAAATAATTCGAACTTTCCACGGAACTTAAAAAGAGTTTGACGTTTTGTTATTCCTGAAACAGTTACAAATCGGAATTCTAAGTTTCACTAACTTATTGAAACCGAAGAGATTTTTATTGTTCTTGTATTTTATTGGTAGAATATTCTATAATCGTGTTTGTTAATGGAAAGATAAGCTCAAAACGAAGAGCGAAGTTGAATGGTTGCTGTTATTGAAGCTAAATTTATTTGATCTATATTAAAGGAATTAAAACGTGAAAAATCGTGAGATTTAAGAGTAATGGGAACACTTTCAAGTTTATGAAAATAATTCGAACTTTAGAAGTGTTTGACATTTTGCTATTCTCGAAACAGTTAAAAACTGAATTTTAAGTTAACTTATTCAAACTAAGAGATTTTTAGTGTTCTTGTATGTTATTGTTAGAATATTCTAAAATTGTGTTTGTTAGCGGAAAAAATAAGCCCGAAACGAAGAAGGAAGTTGAATTATGAAAGAAAAATAAATCGAAGCTGATTCATTCGAAGAATTATTCTTATAAAATTGATTTAATTCAAAAAATTTTGCACGAATTAGTGCCTAAGTAAACTTTTTTTATTTTAGAACAGATAATGCATAAGTTTTGAAATTTTGCTGAAAACAAATGAAAAACTTGATTCGATAACGAAAAAAAAATAATAGAAAATTGAGTATGCCCAAAAATAGAAGAAGATTGAAAGTTTAACTCTAATTGGTGAAATTCTGTTCAAATGCCGAGAAAATTCAAAGTCTCCAAAAAACAGAAGAAGAAAAAAAAAAAAAGAAATTAAGATTGTAAGTAACAAATTATTATGTTTATTTTATATTTAAATACTTTATTTTAATGCATGCATGATAAGTTATGATTGAATTGATGCAAATCTGTGTGAGAAAGGATGTTGTGAAAAAAAATCAAAGTTACCAAAACCAAACTTTAGTAGAAGAAATATTTATGCTAAGGGTTCGAATCCCTGCGAAATAAAACCTTTTTTAAAATTGAAAAACTTTAGTTATAAATCTTCACAACAGATGGTGTTTGAAACCTTAAATCCTAATACATGTGACGAGAAAAAAAAACACTCGAAAAAATTTTCAAAGTTCGAAAGAAATATGTTTAAATGCTTTATTTTAATTAATGTTAAGTAATGATTGAAAATTGTTTAATTATCATATAAGTTCGAAAGACCGATAACAAAAATAAATCCTTAACTCAAGTCCTTATCTTGAATCGCTATCTTGAAAATTCCTTATCTGAGAAGTGATAGGGAAGGGAAGGGGAGGGGTGGGGGTGGGGAGAACCTCAAGAGCCTCCTCAATCCCTCGATGTGGCTGAACTCTCATTTTCTATCTACTGATATGTCTTCAGTGTAAGCTGTTTGCTCACAACAATGCAAATAATTGCCTAGCAAATCCTGCTTTAAGAGTGGCCACGGCAGAGGCACTTAACCTGAGAGCGGCGCGAAAATGTCTAGGACTGTCCATCTCGTCAAACGGTGCATGCGGCGCACTGTATAGCCCAGCAAGATCCAGGCTGCAGTTTATCCGGTCATCCGTCCGTGGCAGAAGGTTTGCGTCGCAGTGTGATTGACCTGGAGCCTAGAAACTGAGGAGCCAGAAGATGTCACCGGGCATATCCAGTTGAACCGCCAGCCAAAGGGTGCTGTCTGCAACAAGTCCTAGTGACACGAATATGTGTGGAGAGGATATCAGCTGAATAGGGTGGACATTTCCATAACAAGGACCCAAGAAAAGGCTCTAAAATAGTGAATGAGACTCTCCTCGCCTACCAGCTCTTGTGTGCGCCACTGATCCAGACCCCAGCCCAGTTGTCCTCATCAATGTTGTCAGATAAGTTTTTTTTTAATTGTAATTTTTAAATTTGAAAAACTCATAGCATCAAAAATATAACATTCAGTTTTGATCATTTTTTTATGTGCTGCAAATGGATCATTTAAGAAAGTTTTGATAGAAGTAGGGATTAAGTTGTGGATTCGTGAAAATCATATTGTACTAACAATGTTACTATGCTTTGGAAGTTACATTTATTTAATTATTTTTTTGAGCAAAACAAATTTAAGAAATGCTGGAATATATTTTGTCTGCAGGGTAAATTTTATTATTTATGTGTTTAACTTAATAGATAGCATTTCATAATAGTATCTGCATACAGGTTACTTGATTGTAGCGACTTTGAAAAATAGAATTTTAGTCCACCAGCACAATCTCTAACTAGGGACATCAAGTTTTTATTTAGTTGAATAGAAGTGTTAGCATTGGTATCACTACATCAAGTTGTTAAATTGTGATGATGGTAAAACTACTAAAGGAAAAATGTTGTGACATAGCATTAGCAATGTCAGCCTGTGAACTTCAAGATATTTTTTTATATTTCTGTTTATACTCGTGTGACAAAATTATTGGTTGAATTCTTACAATACTTTACTTGTGTCCATGAATTTCACTTGATAGGGGGCCCCAACTTTGTTTAATCTGAATTATGTGTTAAGTGTTTATGATCCTGAAAATGTGTGTACATTATTCAAGAGCGTCAGCAAATTGTGCACATTAATATGTTTATCACCACAAGTATTTCTTTTAATTTTTTTTTTCAATTCATAAATAAACTGCATTTAGTTCAACATTACAGTTTCTGTCATTTATTCATGGATATGTTTTCTCTCACATTGTGTCCTAACAGGTTTTCCAGGTCTGGTGTTACTTATTAATTTATGTGTGTGTAATGTTTATCTGGGGTTATTAGTTAGCTATTTTTGAACACAACGCAGTTTACTATATTTCTTAGCTATTCTATCTATACGATCAAAATTTGACAAGATCCTAGTTGCAAGATCCTTGTCAGAAATCTGAAACAAATGTATAAGGATTGATGCACTTACTGTTAAGCTAGGCAAATTAATCTATCTTGATTTGAAGTTATTTATTTTTGGCATCATCTGACTTCGCAGATTATGTGCTTGATTTATGTAGTAGATACTGATAATGAACTTGCAGCTGATCTGTGCTTAATCGAATTTAAGTTAATCAAACATAACTACACCACAGACGCTGCGATAGTTTATCAAAAAAGAGTTCAGATACAAAAAAGAAATTAACTTTTCTCAATTTTTTACCTTTACCGTTCTTAAATTTAAGAACAGCATTAATAAATATAAAAGAAATACAACACCACAAGTCTTGTTCAGTACATATTCAAGTAAATATATATTGCATGTAGCTTTATAGAAATAGTGGGAATTTACGCAATACATTGAATTAAGGATTAACCACTATTTATTTGATCCAAATACTATAATTGTTACGTGATTCATCTAAAAGACATGCTAATCAACAATTGTTATGTCTAATTATCGAGTCTAAGTTTTTGATGAATTAAAACTCAATTCTAATATGATCTCCAGGGCCGGATGAAGCTTCTGTATGGGCCCTTAGGCAGTGCAAATTTCGGGCATCCATTTCTCTTCTAAAACTATATATTTTTTTATTGATTTTAATTTAATATCTATATAAGCAGTTTATAAGTAATAAATATTAAGACAAACTGAAACAGCAAAATAATCAATTGCGGATTTCCTTCAAGAGACTTGATTTCAGTATCTTGCGTATAAAAAAATTTAATTTACATGAAATTTTAAGTAAAATGGTGAAAAAAACATTTTTTGACGCTTTCTAAATTTACTCAAATTTGTTGTATCCCAGGGCTGTTGACTGCCAACTGCGAAAAAAAATTACTACATTGAACTTGCAGCCGAATTTGAAATCATGCAAAAAAAGAAAAGTAAAAACGTAAGTATAATGTTCCGAAATATAAACGAAAATTGATTATGATTTGAATATGTCCGAATACATGGTAAAAATACATGGCTTGTAAATCAAATAAAAGCACATTAGATTACTCTGAAAATACCACAAAACATTCTCGGGCCCCCTAGATTTGTGGGACCCTTAGGCAGTTGCCTACTTTGTTTATAATGAACTCAGGAAAGATACTGCCTAATATGCTAATTAAATAATTTGTTCTAATTTTTTTCAAACTATAATTTTTCTAATTCAGAATATGCAAAGTTAGATCTATGTTAAAAACGTAATCTATTGCCAAAGAAAGGAATTGATAGAGATAAGTCATTATACAGAGATACTGATTCATTCATAAAAATATTATTTTAAGTTTAATAAAGATTTTCCAAAAATTATTTTTGATTATTTAATTTTTCAAAATGACTTAGACCACAAACAACTGCATTTAACTTCAAAACTGCAAAATACAAATTCTGTCACTAACCAGTACCTCAAAAACCAGTCATCTGAAAATGTCACAAAATGTTATCGTTATGTATAAAATTTAAATAAAAAACTTATTATTCCCATAGAACGAATTGTAATTATAAATGCTCAATTGTAAATGAAAAAAGTAGAGTTGCTCGAACTTTGGGAAAAAGTTATGTTGCGTATTCTGCTATTGTTTACTTCCATATTATCATTTTAAACTCATGTCAGGTTGTTTTACTCCTTTAGAGCTCACTACATGTTTCGTTTTGAAAACTACTAAATGCATTTCAAAAATGAGTATTGGACATGGAGCTGATCATAATTATGTAAAGTAAAAACATTAGCATTTTTCTTATTATCAAGAAATTTGTGGTTTCACAGTGAAACCAATGAATGGTAACGGTCTATTTTTCCTCCGAATAAGTTATCATCGAAATGCAATTTGAATTATGTATTTAATTGATAAGTATACGTAAATAGTCAGGATATTCAGCCTTCATAAAATTCAATATTACTTTCGAAGATTCAATTTTAAAAAGTATAAATTTGTGCAAGAACCCTGATCATATTTTTCTCTTGGAGATCGAAAGCAATTGAGCTCTTACCATTCCGATATCTTTGTGAATGCTAAACTTATTGAACTGGAATTTTTTATATAAGTTGGCCTATATATCTGGTTCTTAAGTTACGAAAGAAAAATTACGCTACGTTTCACCCATGCGCAGTGAAAAAAATGCCCAATGTGTGGTTTCACTGCGAGACCAATGAACGCGAAAGGGTTAATCATGCAACTCGCACTGAGGAACTGATCCGTATTCCTTCATTAAGTCTCTTTTCATATTCTTTAGCACAGGTGTCACATCTAAATGAACATAAAATTTGAATTAATTTGGCTGTGCTGATAAAGGAATTAATTAGAGATAAATTACCAAGAATGTTATTATAATTGTATTTTATATCGCATATGCCAATGTAACAGATACCTTAATATTACTCTAACATTAACTGAATATCACGAATAAAAATGTGTAACGTAAATTAAAAACAGCGGGTTCTCTGACACAACTGATAATGCTGATAAAACGATTGGAGCATGACTCGATAACAAACCTGAAAGCTCAGCCTCTTCCAATGAACAGTGGCGGGAAGTGGGGGAGGGGGCAAACAATTTATAAATAATAAAAAGTCATGGAAATAATAGGGTGTAGACAGTAAAATTTAGCTACAAAATGTTTAGTTCTGGGTGCTTTCTGAGTTACTATTAACAAAGAAGTAAAAATTACCATTTTACCAACTCAACAGGCATTTTTATGAGATTTTGGTAAATCATATTTAACTTTCCCCAAAGGGACATTTTCACATGCATTACAATTGAACAGATACAGAATTGAAACGGATAGAGCACACTTTCAGATAACTCTAATCTTTAAAACCGCCGGAATTGAAGGGCGTGTGATACAGTGAGACTAATATCTGTGCGCCGTTGTCGAATTGATCCAACGCCGGGGAGCGGAGCAAGCTTGTTACAACCATGTCGCCACGTTTTCATCAACAGGGAAACTCGGCCGGATCAGGAACCAGTCCAGGTTCTGGAGGAGATGGTAGTCGCTGGGAGCAAGATTGGGATTATCAGAGGGATGGTCAAACATCTCCCAGCGGATTCTCTGCAGCCATCAAACTTTTTCGAGAAAATTCAACCACCCTTTGAAGTGCATTCTTTAGTAATCGATTGTAAGATACTTGCAAGATGATTATAAAGTCTGTCGTAAATAGAACTTTTAATACCGACTTCCACACAAAAGCAGAGAGTTTACCTATCTAAATATGGAGACGTCCCTTCTGATTCCGAAAACATACAAATTTGAATAATTTTTCAATGGGAGATTTATTTCGGGCATCGAAACAGAAGTTTTGGAAATTTTAGAATTTACTGTAATTTTAAATGTATAAACAATCCTTTATGCAATTTTTAAGCCCAAAATCTTTCAGCAGATGTTATTTCATTCAAAATGTTACTTTCCGTTTTCTTATTCAACTAGAAGATTTGTGCCCGTCTAAGACTGCCTTTTAGCCCTCAAAACATATCTCATATACCATTTTCATAGAGTAACTAACGAAAGTTATAGTAGAGAAAATCTCATTTACATTGACAGAGTGCTTAAGAAATTTTAAAAAACATGAAAAACAGAACTGATGAATCAATTGACACTAACCTGCATGTAATAATAACCTTACTTTTAACAATTACTTTCGTTTCGTAAGAGTAAAAATATGGCAAAATCCACTAACAGAAAAAGAATGCATTACCAAATACAAAATAAATAAATTCCGAAAGAAAATAACAAAAAAGAAATAAAACTGTTAACGCGGCTCAATTTATATACTATAAAAAACGCCATGAATCAATTACCACGAACTTTCGTTTTCATAAATAACTTTAACGAGGCAAAAAGAAATAAGACAGACGAAGTCATTTTATTGAAATTTTTCCAATCCATCCAGAATAATAATAATTAAAAGAAACCTGTCCCAGTTCTATGACGCCATAACAGAAATCGGATTTATGCGTTCGTTAATGACGGAGAGCAAAGGGGTGTGTTTATTTATAGGCGTAAACAGATCGTCAGAGTCTGTTTGGCACGTAGCCAAACTAAACCACGTGACAGCATTACCGGATCAGTGAGAGACACATCTGGGCTATTATATTAGTAATGAACGACGGCAGAATAATGCTGTGTGGATTCTTATCCTTCTTTCCCCGCAACTATACTCTTCCTAAACACATTCTCATTATTCTTCAGTACAGTATGAAACTGAACACAACAAACGGTATTTACAATGCTTATTTTAGCATGCACATCACCGCTCACGATGAATGAAATTGTTATGAATATATTTAGTTATTCGTGCAAATAAAATATTGTACAAATATTTAGTTGTTGCGTTTATTCACATGCGCGTTGTTACTCTTACCAGTGAA
>BGPR01037898.1:0-14936 GCA_013235015.1 Araneus ventricosus | reverse complement strand
CTCCACACAAATGGCGTGTTGGCACTCAACACCATTCCATTTTTCAGTCCATCCATTTAGGTAAGCCACTAATCCATCCGCTAATCCATCAGTTAAAGGTCACTCCGATCCCCTACTGCACCTACTGTCTGTCCGCCACCAGTTGTACCAAGTAGTCTAGTTGACGGCGGTCGCTATAGAAACAGGTTATCGTAGGAAGAATCCATTTCGGGTAGGTAGACGTTCATTCAAGTTCGTTATATTGGCGCGCTCCAAATGGGGAGAAAGGTGCAACTGCGGCGAAACCGAGAAGACGAATGGTCAAGTACTCTTTTACCGCCGCAAACTGGCGCCAAGAATAAAAAGAAACCCAGATTTCCATCGGATTCCTTCTATTCGAAATGGATCTTTCCAACATAACCAGTTGCTATAGCGTCCGCCGTCAACTAGGCAACTTAGCGAGCAGAGTTCTCGTGGCGGACAAGACACCATTTCACGCCCCTACAACTATAACGTTTCGGTTACTTAAACATTGTAGCGGACCTGAAGTGGAAGGGACATCAAAAGACGCTCCCTAGCCATAGCTCTGACCAAAAACCTGAGGGGGTACTATCAGTATGGGGTTGACAAGAGCTGTGTCCAGTTACAGTTTATGGTACATAAAGGATACATTTAAACTGAACGGTAATTACAATAGCAAAACAACTTAAAAAATTCTTGGTTACAAAAGAGAAGAAGAAAATACATACAGAGATACACACAAATAAACGCAATTCAGTACTAAAGGAAAGGTGAATTAAAATGTTCTTGGGTAAAACCGCAAGTTTAGCACACAGATCAAGTAGAAAAGTCTGAGTTTGGCGACGGTCTATTTTCTTTAGGTGCATATTGTGGAGAAGGAGGCTGCATCTAAAGCCAGGCGCACATTGATGAGATTCAGACATATTGATCAGATGATGCAGAGTAGAGTATCGAAGAAAAGCAGCAGACAGTACTTACCCCCTCGCCTTCAAAACGCGAATCCCTGCCTGCTCCGATTTCCTCTAGAGCCAGAAAGTGTCAACACCCTCCCGCAAGTACCTACAGCGGTGGTATTTTAGTATTTATTGTCCGGCAGTCTCTATGCGGAGTGCTTGGATATCCAGAGAGGTTGAAAATCCGAACTTTCGACGACATAGCTCCAATTCCCATCGGATTTCCGCACTGGCGACCGGTTTAAGCGTAGAACCATCGAATTTGCGTGGAGAGGAGCGTTCGCGAATGTCCAGTTTGCACACAACGTTGCTCCTTCTTTTGTTTTTTCGCTGAGTGTTCGTTATCTGAACATCTGTTCATTATTCGAACATGCAGGGCTAGCCTTTGGAGGTGAGGAGCCAAATTAGATAGAAAACCAGCGGGAGTTTTCTCCCCTAAACTTTCTCGTATATTTCCCCAAAAAGGTGCCGTTTCCCCTCCCCCCGCGTGGCCAAAAAAACTCGAACCTATTGTTACCCAGAATCCAATGACTATCAGAAGGTTTTTCTTTACAGTGATTGAAAAATATCTATGCAAAAAATGAAATTCAAAGAGATGCGTAACGATTTTCTTCTCTTACCGGCTCAAGGACAAACTAACGTAATTCGCTGCTCCGTAATGAAATTCCTCTCCGCTCTTGCAGTACGCATGCGTGTGGAGATAACGGATTCTCTTCAAAAGTAAATTATACGGACCGACAGACAGTCAACCCTTTGACGGATTTGGTCCAAAATTTTATACGGACCTACATTCATGACGATAAAACTGTGTATAAAATTTTATCCATCTGGCTTTTCAAGTTTTTGAGTTATAGCGTTCGCATGACCTCGAACATGCAGACAGACAGACTTCCCGTTGACGGATTTTGTCCAAAATTTGTTAGAAACCTACAAATTATGTTTAAAGACCACATACCAAATTTCATCCTCTTAGCTCTAATAGTTTTCGAGTTATCGTATTCACAGACAGACATACACACACAGACAGACAGACACACATAATTCCAAAATTGTGTTTTTCGGACTCAGGGAGGTCTAAAACGTGGAGATTCGTCAAAATCTCGAGTTCGAATTTTTTGACGATTACAATACTTTCTCTTTGATATATATTCTTCGTATACGAGAAAGTAAAAAATCAGTAAATATTTTTTCTCAGTATTTAATAACTTTTGGATTGAGAGCAATGGCGGCTCGTGAGCTCAGAAACGAGGAGGGCTGCAAGATAATATTTATCAAGAAAATACATTTTTAAAAAGCTACTTTAACTTTCAGTAGGCCAAATTTGTTAATTCCAAAGTGAACGGATTTCGAGGGGGGGGGGCAGAGTACTTTGCAGTTCAGACATGCGTCTCCCTTCGTTTGGATTCATTTTATGCCTTTTTTTCAATTTTTCATTACTTTTTTTTGCATTTTCGTAAGTTATGGAACTCTGAAAGTGAAAAAGTGCGCAAATAAGAATAAAAATGAAAAATACAAGTTTAAAAAATATTTTCAGATGGTGCTGCAGCTCTGCAGACCTAATGGACGAGCCGCCACTGTTTGAGAGTTAAGAAAAAACCAGCAGGAATGTTTTTCCATCGACTTTCTTGCATACTAATGCAATACAGTCCATTTACAATCTTTATAAAATCATGTAACTTTCGAAATCGTTGGCCATTGTACCACTGGGGCGGCTGTCAATTTAAATATTTTCTTGTAATTAGTTTTTGCTGTTGTCCGTTCTCATGATGGCAATATGTTGTGTTTTCCTTTTGTTTTAGATTATTTTTTTATTAAAATTTAGTAGAAAGTTTGATAGCGTTGGTGTTGTCTCATTATCCTTTTTATTTATTTATGTATACACCGGTCCGGCCTACCCGAAAGGGTGTAAGGCCTTTAGCAGACCGGTGGGGAAATATAAAAGCAATACAAGAATATCAATATGACATGACACATACAAAATCATCACGAACACAGCACAGAATGTTACAAACATTGCAAAAAAGGGACAACAACAAAATAAATAAAGTAACCCAAAACATACTCACAAGAAAAAAATGAAAGTACGCCACTGAATCGAAATTACACTTGGAGAGAACCATAAATTAATTGAATTTTGTTTGATTTTTATCACCAGATCTGGAACCAAAATTAAAAATATTCAAAACACTCAAAAGGAGAAGCCCGCAGTATGCATCCAAATGAGCAAAGCACAGGCTCAGCACAACACACCAGTAAAAAGAAGGAGGCAATAAATTTTTTTGTAAAATATCATAAAAAATCCTACAAAACAGCATCAAAAACAGACCCCGTGGTCTCTCACCAGTCCAGAAAACATTAAATTCCATCTAAGTACACGTCAGTCAAAGAATAAAAATATTAAGACAAAATTATCAAATTTAAAAAATAAGAAGGGTAAAAACAAGGTTATTAATTGGGATTCCCAAAGGGTGAATGCTCGATAAAATGTAGGAAACTAAAACATTTTAATGAGTCCAGGATTAACCTAAAAATAATATAATCAGTTAAAATTAACTACGGAAATAAAGTGCTAAAAACTTAGGGTAGGGCGCAGGGACAACCCACTTAAAATTTTCTTAATCAGTGGTGCTGAGGTAACCGAGTAAAGACATCTTGAAATCATTTGCAAGCAATTTCATTCTGAGTCCTTTAGTGAATCACAAATGTTGTTACTAATAGTATATACTTTCATTAAATTACTTATTGCCATTTTATTATGCATTAAAATTTTAAAACCATATCTTCTTATTTTGCTCTGCAGACTTCTTGAGGTGGAATTCTTTAGTGAGCGAGCAGTCAAATATATAATGGTCTGTATCGCCCACCTGACCACGAGAACAACTTGGGGAATTCAATAGATGAAATCTATGTAAATAGACCGGAAAAGGACCATGCCCACTAAGAAAATATATTTATTAAGGATTAAAAATTTTTTGTCCGTGAATGTCCTGACTCTAATAATAGAACTTGAGTTGTGTTGGTTCCAATAATTTTCCCATTCATGAATTATAAACTGTTTGATTTTCAATTTGACATATGAATATGGGGCTGGAAGATCTAAATACTGTCCTATTGTAGTGGCGAGTTTTGCCTGACGGTCGGCCCGCTCGTTACCTGGGTTACCGGCATGAGCTTCCAACCAGGTCAAGCTAACGAACAATCTGGAACTATAAATCTTTTTTTTAATACTATTTACAAACTCTGATTTGGGCTCCCTTTTTATTTATTTATTCTTGCATTAAAGAATGCTGTAATTAAAAATCTTTTTAGAGTAAAAGAATAATGACACGGGGTAAAGAACACTACTCACGTGCTGAATTTCGTTCATTTAGTTTTTGGCGTTTTTGAGTTAACATACTCACATGCACTTGGACGGAGGCAATTTACTCGAAGACGGAATTCGTCAGAAATATGATGGAAATCTACTGTTTTCACACCAAATTCCATTCACCCAAATCATTGCGTTTTTGAGTTGTCTCGTTCACTGTAATTTTTTTTTGTTCAATAAAGTTTCTGCGCACACCCATCCAAACTGCAAACCGAAGATTTTTACTCTGGAGTCAGGGGTGTGTCGTAGTGTAAAGTAAAGTTGTCTTGTTCACCCACATACACACATAATTCCAAAAATGGATTTTTCAGATTCGGAAGGATCCAAAACATGCACATTCATCAAAATCTCGAGGTCGAATTTTTTGACGATTATGATATACTTTCTCTTTCTAAATTTTGAGTGAGGAAAAAAACCCCTCTCCAAGCTTTCTTAAAATCTAAAACTCAATTTTCACCTTCCGGTAAAGGCGCCTAGGACATGTGCCCTGCCTGCCCCACCTTAGTTACGCCACTGAACCGAACCGAGAGTAGACAGCATTCCGCCACGTAGCCCAATTGGGAATAATTCTTCCAAGTAATATTTCGCTAAAAGTTGGCCCTGCGAACATACGGTTGGCCTATGTTAAATCGAGCAATCTCGAATAGTCCATTTGTGCCAACAACTGGTTTGTATTCCACTCATTTTAGTCGATAGATTTAGGCAAGTCATTCACGGATGTTCCACAGTTCGTTATGAGACACCTTATTTGAGAAGGCTCAAAGTCCTATACCGACTCCCACCTACGCTCCTCCTCCCGAATTCTATCCACACCACCCCAGTGACCCCCCCCCGGGGGGGGGGAGATTTGCATGAAAAAAGTGGACAAATTGCAAATTTTTGAGTATGGTTTTAAGATTATCAAATATACTAAACTATATAGTTAAATACTTTAATATCCTACTTTAAGTCTATTTTTTGCATTTTCGCACCCAATAAATTAATACCGTTGTTACCAGTTAGAAATTAGTGCTTGCGAATATTTGTATGATAGCAGCAAAAATCAAAAGAGCTGTTTTCAAGTGTACAATCAGGTGAGAAAGCGTAGTTGCACTTCAGTTTTTTCTATTGGATCTTATTCATGGAAGAATAACACACAAAATTTATACATTTTTTTAATTACAGTTTTGGTAAAATTTTGCGTAAATGTAAGAGAATTAGATGTAAGAGAATGTAATGTAAGAGAATTTGTAAGATTTTTTTTTCAATTTTTAAATAATTTTTAGACACATTAAGGATTTAGTTGTACTTCCAAGCTTTCCAAGCTAAAATTTTTGTACCAGAAGAAAGCCTAAATCTCTAAGAAAGAAAATCAAAAGGTATTTGCCGCGGATTCAGGTGGATGGACTTGTGGTTGCACTTTTTATTTGCAATAGTTGAAAATAATGAAACAGTGTTTTATACTGTTTCAGTTGTTTAAAGTATGTTTTTATAAAATTCGACAATAAAAATTTGTCAGGAAGACTGCATTCTTCCCTGTAAACCCTCAGATATTGAAGACGACACCTGAGAAGACACTCTGTTCTCCAAACTTCCGTACCACACCAGCTTAAGAATGTGAAAATTATTTATAAGAAAAGTATTTTGAAAATGGGAATGAACAACCAGATGAATGTAAATGGCGCTCTTGTATCTAAATAAACAGAATTCCCGCCATAGAAAACTTAATCGGAACTCGCAGATGTTTTTTATGGCGAATATGTCTGCGAGAACGCGAACATCATTTTTTTTTTAGAAATCGAGATCGCTAATGGAGGAGGAGGCAGTTTGATATTTATTACTTCGAACAATAGAGTTGATCGCTTGTGGAGGTAATCATTTTGAATTATTTCGCTTCATTACTTATTTTATTAATATGTTTTAGATATTTTGAAGAAGAGTTTGGAAAACTGGAATAATATTTATTTTGAATATGCGTATTTGAATTGCGAATAGTATGTGGAGAACTGTATATGTAAATTGCAAATTCTTAATGTAGAAATTTACATGATTGTCTGCAATAAAAAATCTGTATTATTTGGAAAAGTTTAAAATAGCTCTAACCTACCATGATAACAAGCAAATAGCGTTACAAGATATTTTGAATTTTTTAAAAGCGTGACGTATATTAAATAAGCATTTCCTTTAGCATCAATTATGAAAGTTTTGAAGAGAAAGTATCTATATAGTCTCATGAAAGAATGTTCCCAAAAAGAATTCGACACGAGATTGATATACCTCGAAGGAAAGCTTTTTAATATATTATTGTTGCACAAAATCTTGCCGTGGGTGTATGGTGTAAACAGCCCAACACGCAGGATAATGGAGAATGAAGGTTTATTTACAAATATACAGGATAACACGTAGCACAGGTACAGGAAACAATAGTCCTTGCACAGATCACCAATGTAAATAGACAACAATTCACAGATAATGACAGTTCAGTACTTTGATATCTAACAGCACAAACAGTCAGCAAATAACTAGTGACGACAATAACAGCTCAGCTCACTAGCTGATTAGCTCACACAGCGGATAGAACTCCGAAGACTTTCACAATGGATTAACACTCCTACCGCTCGGCGTCTAACAGCTTATTGGCTCGCACAGCGGATAGAACTCAAGAGATGTTCGCGCTCCAAGGCGATCCTAGTCGAACAACCCCCACCGTGCTCCAAACGCGGTCTTATATACTCTCTCCGATAGGCCGTGACGTCACATAGAATTTTCATGAAAATCCTAGATCTCGGCCCCTAATAGAAATATCGAGAAAAGGGTTGCATTTTCGAGAATAATCTATTTGTCGCCAAGGTCGCCAAATTTGTCGCCAAGTCGCCAAAATGGTCGCCAAGTTTGTCGCCAAGGTCATGCGTGCCACGAGAGTCGCTGAGGTCACTCCATGCTTCACCTTGTAAAACCCTCTTCCCAACCATAAGACCTGTATTGCTGGGAAGCGACTTTCCATGACTGTAACATTATATTACTCTAAAGGTTAACGAAGTAGATTTAAACATAAGCTCTCGTATTTTAAGTCTCAGCTTAAAACAAAGTAGATAACGGCACATAAAAAAGGAGTCGTTTTAAAGATCAACAAGGAATTGCTTGAGGCATCTATTACTTTCATTTTGCTTGAAAATTCAGAATTTATGTCTTCTGTTCGTCCATCCAAGCCATTTCAAGAAGCATGTGCTCGCACCAAAAAGCGAAGGACACAAAAGTTAAGAACTCAAGTGCAAACAGACTTTTGCTGCTCAAATGAACTTCAAAGCAGAGGGGAAAATATCGATGCTTCCAAAATTGTTGAAAACATTGCATAAAATCCAGGCCGTACAAGAAAATACAGAAAAACATTTCACATTTTACAAAATAAACAGAAAAAGCTAACTCATGAAGAGGCCCTCTCAATTTTTGAAGAAACTAATACACAATAGTACGATCAAGTTCTAAGTCAATATATGCCTGCTATTCTTTAATACAAAAGGCCTAAAAAGAATGTTATTCTATCCAAAAATAGTTACCAAGTTACACAAACTTCTATTGAAAATAATCTCCAAGATGGTGCTTGACCACACAGATGTACTTGCTGAATTTTTGAAGGATGCGATATTATTAATATTAGAGATCACCCAGCGGTCGAAATTCGCATGTAATTCATTGAATTTTTAAGTTTGAACGTTAATGAGATTTTTTTGTCAAAGAGTATACCTCTATAATCATTGAGATTGAAATAGAGGCATTTTCTTCAACAAGCATCTTAAAAAAGAAATTCAAGGTTTAAAAAGTAAATTCATTATTACTACAGTTGATAAGGCAGGAAATAATTTTTGCATAATGTGTAAATTACACTTCAAGGAAATTATTCTTAATGAATATAATTCAAATAAAACATATAAACTTATAAAATTTGGCAAAAAAGAACTAGATAAAAGAATTTTAGCACTAGCTAAAAACACTAAAATTAAAACCAGTAATTTAAATTATCCTTACCTTCTTCCCCCACTATAAAATTTCATAAAAATCCATTAAATTTCAGATTTGTCACTTGTGGCACTGGCTGCTATAATTATCATTTTGGAAAATTATTCTTCAAATTTCTTAAAATTATTCTTAACAAAATAAAAGAAGAAGAGAACTTTAACATCGACAATAGCCCTAAAATATTGAATTTTGTCAAAGAAAATAGAATTTATAATATTTATACATTTGATTTTGAAAATTTCTTTACTAGTCTCCCACACAATAAATTAATTGAAGTTTGCTCAAATGTATATGATTTATACCTAAATACTGATTTAATTGATAAATATAAGTGGTTAGAATTGTGAAAATTATTTATTTAATGGAATTAACTACTACAAACAAGTTCTTGGAATTCCTATGGGTTGTTGCTTCTCCAATGCATTGGCCAATTTATTTCTTCATTCATTTGAGAGAGAATTAATTAAGAATGAACTTGTGTTCGGATTCCGTTTTATTGATGGCCTTTTATTGTTTAATTTTGATAATGTTAATTCCATTCTTAACTGCTATCCATAAGAGCTAAAATTAAATAAAACTAATAATGAATTGAACAAATGTAATTTTTTGGATCTGGAAATTAAAATTATAAATTCAGGAGTCTCTGTCGGAATTTATGATAAACGAAAAGATTTTAAGTTCAAAGCTATTAATTACACTCTGCAATTTTTATACATGTCGTCAATTTAAAATTTTAAAAAATTCTATATTTTCTCAAATTAATAGGATTAAAAATATTTGTAATAACCAATATACTTTTGTTAAGGCTTTAGATAATTTAAAAAATACATTAAAAGATAACGGATATCCTGGTTATTTGCCAAAAGTTAATAAATTATTAAAAAATAGTTTTTAAGAATTTCTGTTCTTCTGTAGAATAGTTCAAATTCTTCTACATAGATGGAGCTAGGGGCTTGCTTATAGACGTTATTTGGCTTTCTTTGTCTTGAGCGTCTGTTTTGAAAGAGGGTGACTTTTTGCATTTTGGTTTCTGTCTCATTATTGTTTCTGTTTTAAAGGTATCTGTTAAGTTTTTTCTTTTTTCCTTTTATCCTATTTTCAGATGTTGGACAAAATTCAGGCCACATAAAGGAATAATTTTTGACTAATGGTCATTCCTTTATTCAGAAAATTTTTGTCCTGTTTTAAAACTACAATGGCGTGTGGCCTCTGAGGAAGAATCGCCATTTTAGTTCTCTTTCAATTTTTCATCCATTTTGCTTTCATTCTAATTGTATTTTTCTTTCTAATTTTCTTATTTGTGTTTTAATTATTTGATAAATTCTGTTTGTAAATACGTTTATTTCCGATGATGAAATCACTTAATACTGCTGCGTTTGCGCGCATAAAAGGTGTACTGTTGTCATTTTTATTAATGTTTTATTAATGTTTACTTTTTCTTTATTTTTTAACTTAATTTTTGAAGTTCTAATTTTGTTTCTTGTATTCTATCAGAAGCAGCTGCATATGCGCCTTTCTGTATAATGCAAAAGAATTTTAATTAATTTTTAATTTAATCTTTATTAATTCTTAATTTAATTTTCGTTAAATTTTTTTCAATTATAACTCTATAATCATTGCATATAATTTTTTTGAATTTTGTTCTATTACGTCAGCTGCGAGCATATACAAATACGTCATTATGCATTAATTTTCGAGTTATGTGAAAAATACAAACGATACGAAAAATGAGGTATAGCTTGGCTAAGTCATATTTAAAAAAACAATAACGCGTTTTTTGACATTTTCTTTTTTTTATTATTGCTATACTGGCCAGGCTTCTCCAAGGCTACACAGTTAATTTGCCTATCTCTTTCAAATTATATAAAATTTAAATAAAAAATTAATACAAAAAATGAAATAAAGAATACTTGCTTTGTATTTTTTTATATTTTTTTTTATTGAAACAAAAAACACGGGCGGTTTAAAAAATAAATGTTGTCCGACTGTTGAACATAGACTTTTATATGTTTGGCATTCAGTATGAACGTAAACAATGAATGTTTTATTTTTTAATTTAATGTATTAGTAATACATACTATACATAAATTCCTTAGAGACAATCTCTACTCTGTGCGATTGTTTGACCACAAACTAATATGTGTTTGACATTGACAGGTTTAAATCATCCGCCGTTTGTATTTCACACCGAAGAGCTTTTTAAAATAAATAATCTAAATAAACTCCCTCTTGGAGTGGATTTCACTGCGGGGGATTAAATCAATTACAAATCATCCACTACAAATTCACTCCGCTAATTTTTTACAGTGTATGAACGTAGACAGCGAATGTTTTATTTTATTTAATTTAGTGTATTTGTAACACATAGTATACATAAATTTTATCTTTCTGCACTCCTTCTCCATATGAACTGTAACTATGCCGAATCTTACACTCCTCCGTGCGCGCAATGAGTGTATGAACGCAAACAATGAATGTTTTATTTTATGTATTTGTAACACATAGTGTACATAAATTTTATCTTTCTGCACTCCTTTTCCATATCAACTTTAACTATGCCAAATTTCACACTCCTCCGTGCGCGCAATGTGCTTAAAAAGGGGCACAAAGTTTTTTCTTCACGTATTAATACTCGTATATAGATATCTAAATTATTAATAGGTAGATTGCTTATTGACCTCCGAAACTTTTTTGTCTTCTTTAAGATAAATGAGAAAACGAAAGTACTATAAACCTTTTTCTAAAAAGACCCTAGAGATGCTTTTACCCGGACAAGTAGCGATAATTGAAGAATCTGAAGAAGAAGAAATTGGCGAAGAACATGTCATTAGTGAAGAAGAAGACGCTATCAGTGAAGAAGATGATATTAGTGAAGAATAAAAGTCTGAGGAAAAAAATTTGCAAATCTTATTTTATGATACTCTATTTAAAATGGTGATAAAAATAACATTGTTTCGCAACACAGATTAAAATATTTAATTTTAACGGGTATAAATAATATTTACAATCGTTTTTGTTTATAAACTATTATAACAGAATTAAAATATATAAATGTAAAAAAAATTGTACATGTTCTAGGCAAAAAATCGCGAGAAAATAATTTTGTCCACCTTTTACTTCTCGTATACGAAGTATACAAAGAGCAAGTATTGTAATCGTCAAAAAATTCGAACTCGAGACTTTGACGAATCTCCACGTTTTAGACCTCCCTGACTCCGAAAAACACAATTTAGGAATTATGTGTGTCTGTGAACCCAATAACTCGAAAACTATTAGAGCTACGGGGATGAAATTTGGTATGTGATCTAGACACATAATTTGTAGGTTTCTTTCAAATTTTGGACAAAATCTGTCTAAGGGAAGTCTGTCTGTTCATGTGTACACTATAACTCAAAATCTTGAACAGCTAGATAGATAAAATTTGGCAAACAGTTTTATCATCAGGAATGTAAGTCCGTATAAAGTTTGGGCTAAATCAGTCAAAGGGTTGACTGTCTGTCGGTCTGTATAATCGCATACTTTTGATCGCAATTACTTCTTAAAAAAATTACTTAGATAAATAAAATTTTGCTTGTGGCCTTCTAATCTTAATTGTAGATTTGTGTCCAATTTTCGTTTCAATCGGTTTTAAAAAAAGGCATTCAATTTGCATTTTCGCTGTCTTCAATATTCTACAACGCAAAAAAAGTCCCGACTGATCTTGGCTCGCTGCCAAATTGTACCCACACTCTTCCGCTGAAGACCTTGACATTTCGCTTATTTTTTTCTCCACTGCGTTAGGGACGCTTGTTCGTTTTAATGCCTTTTTGCTTATCTTTTTCTCTGCATATGTTAGGGAGTATACGAGAAAGTTTAGGGGAGACCACTCCCGCTGGTTTCATGCAAATACCCCACCGTACATCGTCTCGAAGAATCAATTTCATTTTTATGGCCTTCCATTCCAGTGGAAATCAAATTCGTTTGAATTCCAACCGCGTTATCTTTCATCGGGATTTCACACTGACAAAAGGTTTTGCCTTCAAGTGATCCAAAAACCGTGGAATGGGACGGCGGTGAATGTCCCACTTTAGCTACGATGTGTTACGCGCGTTTTTCTGTGTTGCCAAAGCAAAGCAATTAAATTTTTCCTCTCTTCCTCTGAATTGTTTTTTCCAGTCCTTTCTTGTAGTTTATCCAGAAACGGTTTTTTTTTTTGCTTGGCGACGTTTAACGTAAATTCCACATTAACTTTTCTTTCCCCCCCGCAAACTGCGTTTTTTTCTTTAACTTATTCACTAAGCTTTTCAAATTTTTAAAGCATTCAGAGCATTTTCTCTCATTTCAAGCTAATCAAATAAATTTTTCAGTTCTGTCAAATTCTAAATTATAAAATTTCCCGTAATCCCAGGGTATTATGTGGAGGTGGAGTGAAATTTTCACAGCGCAGAACTTTCCTTAAACTTAAATACCTTGCCGTATCCGACCATAAAACTAATATGCGAAATGATAAGAAGATGCCGGGGAATTTCAAGGATAAGATGCTGACAAAGATAGTTATAAAACCAATATTAATAAACTCATCAACCAAATTAGAACGTTACTAATCCTTATTTTTCAGGATTTATCGACAGGTGTCGTTTTCAAATTTGTATGGAGCTTATTCACCGTGAAATCGATCGAAAACTTGAAATTTCTATTTATTTCAAAAATGAAGTGATCATACACTTTTAACGAAAAGAACACGATAGCAATTGCATGCTTGCAAAAAAATAAATATATCATCAGATTTGGCTTACAGTGCCAATCATCACTCCAAGTTTTCGCAGGATTTCCCACCTTCATCTTCTCTCTGGAAGCTGTTCTACTCAAAAGTGACAGAGCTGTTCGAGACATTATTCGATTTTCAGAAGAGGTACAAGAAAATTTCCAAAGTGCCTGTACAAGAGAAAATCAGTAACTAAGTAAATATCAAGTTAAAATTTCAATATTGTCCAAAATTTGGCTCAGCACCTGGCGTTTTGTGCCAAGTCCGGCAATCCTTCCTTCGCTGTCAAAGAGCTGGACAATGGACTCCATGAAAAAGTTTTCTAGAAGCATTGAAGCAATATCACATGGAAAGATAACATAAATTAATAATGAATAATAATAGAATAATAAATAATAGAATAATTCAGACACATTTCGTAACTAATCATTTTCTAATTATACAGGGTGGTCCGAAGGAAACGGATGTTTTAAATGGTTTGTATACTCTGATAGTAAAGTGGCCTGCGGCAGGTGTCTGCAGTATTACCACCACTATCGTTATTTTGTTTATAAATAAATTAGCGTAGTTAAAGATGCAATAAAACAATTAAAACTTACAACCATATAAATTTAAATAATTGAGCTGCAAATGATTGTATGTGACTAATCTGTTTTTTTTACTCGGAAGGGTAGGATAAAGAGAACCACCAAGACCAAGTACTCCCAAAGATCCCAGCCCCCACACCTCCATTAGTACAGCAGAATTCAGCAGTCATTAGAAAGTCAAATCTCGGTGGTATGTGATTCAGAACATGAGGAAATGATATCTATCCTCCCCCCCCCAAAAGAAAAGAAATATCTACTTACTCTGACGACTGTTTTGTTTTTTAATGTTAAAACTATTTACCTTCATTGCCTTATTATTTAAGAGGATGATGGACTTTATTAAGCTGTTTTTCAAATTGACCTGGTATGAGATTTTATGTTATTCATTAAATATTAGTATTAGAATATTCTAATAAATGAAAAAATTAAATATTAAAATATTAATCATTAAATTAGAATATTAGATTTTTTTATTTTCGATGGGGCAAATATATCAAACATCTAAGAAAATATCCTTTTTAAATTTAATGCATTTTTTAAAGACAATTTAAAAAAATTGAATTTTAAAATAAATAACTTATACTATGCGTTCTGACTTTAATTTTTTTCTTTATTACCATTGGAAAAAACGTGTATTATTACGTAATTTATTTTAGAAGTTGATTTTCATGAAATATTTTTATGTATACGTGCTGATTTTTCATTTAAGATCTTTTTTTTTTGTTTTTTATTTTCCCCGAACTAAAATTAGACTTTAACTATTCAGTGACACCTAAAATGGATGCCAGATTTGAACTTAGTATATATAACAATACCTATAATTAATTTTATATCATTTTGTTGAAAGTAAGATATAATTTGGAGCATCTCCAAGATCTTAAATCTAAAAAATGTCGTTTATGAAAAGTAAAGTTAAAAAAATATATTTACTTCTCTGACCTAGTAAATATTTATTTTTTATTTAACAATACATATTTTAGTGTTTATATTCACATATAGGCATATATTTTGGAGATAAAATTTTTAATCTTAAATTTTATTTTATAATCCTTTTTTGCTAATGTCACACTCCACCATACCCTTAAACTGGCATTCATGTATTTGTGAGGTGGTAGTATCTGTTTGCACACCTATACCCAGTGGCTTCTCATCGAAAGCTCCAGAGCAAGCAATGCTGCAAAGTCGTATAGACGTAAGTTGTAGGAATTTGTGTTGATTATATTGGAATATAATGATATACTAAAAATCGATGCTATAGTTAAATGCAAAACTGAAAAATTTATTTTCTT
>BGPR01037896.1:0-10312 GCA_013235015.1 Araneus ventricosus | reverse complement strand
GACGAGACAAACGAATTAAGCTTAAAATTTGTTCCTTTTTTCCCCTGTATCGTGTACCCCATCCGGGTGCATTTTCGGTCGCACATTCCTATGTGATTTTTACTTCGCATAAATTTCTGCGCTGAATTCTGGATCATCCAGCGTTTTACCTCTAAAGCCGGCCATTCCTTTCATAGATAAATTGGATATTTTGGTACGAGAGAAGGAAGAAGCCATAAAAATCTATAGAAATCAGCCAAATAGCTTGTGGTGGTTGGAATTCCGTCTGGACTGAAATCGGAGCGAAAACGCTGGAGTTTAAAGTCAAAGCTTCAGAGGGACCCTGAAAGAGGCTAGCGAAGAGAACAATGCCTTGCGTAGATTGAAGCCTCGCTTCGAGGGTAGCATGAATTAAAATCTGCTGACTGGAGAAAATCGAAGAGCGATTGACAATCAGCTGTAGAGAGGGAAAGAAGATCGCTCCCCCTACCTTTGTTCAGAGTTAGCGTCCTTTTAAATACAAGTGAATGGCGTGCCTGTTTTTTCGATTAAAATGGGTGAAAAGAAACCGGGCTTAGGACAAATGGCATGGCTATACTTCAAATGAATGACCGGCTTAAGAGAGCCAAAATTTGTCTTAATTTCCTTATAAAGAATGAATCACTATAGCTTTTAAAACAGAAATTCAACAGCATAATTTTATCAATTGCGGAAGTCCTGGAGTGTGACAGTTAGGTATTCAAGTGCATTGCTTCTCTTCTGATGAGGTATCTCATCAGATAACAAAAAGTTGCAATTTTTAGTATTTATAGGATTTAGTTCATACAGTTGAGAAGATCATAATAAACTTGTCTTTACTGATCCAGAATTTTAAAATTAGTTCTGTAACTGAGTTGCACCATTCAATATTTTTTAAATGATCGAAAGGTAGTCAATTTTTGTACAGATCCTCGCCGTTTAAAATTTTGACGGTTATCAAGTTTGTTCGTATCCTATCCAGAAACAGATAGGACATCAACAAGTCAGTCTGCAGTTCGTACCTTGATATTTTGAGAAATATTTCTCTCGAAATGCTGAACCATCTACATCGCCCCATAATCCAAGAGCGAGACCAGGTATAGGTTTGGAAAGAGCTACTTCACCAACTTCACCTACTACTGGATTACCTAAAAAAATGACTTTCATGTATTTATTTGCATTGTAAAACAAACTTGAGCGAAACACACAACGAAATAAACAACAATTTAAATCAATTTTTGCTTATATCTAGAAAAGATTAATGGGTATGAGAGCTAATTTTAATCCTTTTTATTGATTAATTTATATTTAACAGCTCCAATAGATAGACAATGACATAGATGTAGGTGGACTTTATTAAAAATCAAAAATATTGACATTGTTGTTGACATTGTGACTTTTTTTGGAATTTTTTACAGGTAAATAATATATTAAGGTAATTGAAGGAGTTTTTCTGAATGATATTAATTATGTTCAGCATCAAAATACTTTGAATGAATGAATTAAGAGACCGAATGATGAAGAAGAAGAGATTTTGAGGCAAATTGGGAGCCAACAATAGGAAAAGATAGATATCAGCAAACCATTACTTCTTTTCAGCTAAGTAATGATATTCTAATATATAATGAAAAGTATAAACCTTAATTCAGAAAATAGAATATCAGCTCTTCCTATTTCGTTTATTTGTATTGTTACAAAGCTATAAAGCTGTTTCCCTGAGATGCTAATCATGCAGACAAACTCTTCAAGTTGGCGACATATTTGGCGACCATTTTGGCGACAAAAGGAATTTTCTAGAAAGACCTCGAACTGTCAACCTATTTCTTCTGGCTTCATGAACTTTCTGCAGATTACGTCACTTCCTACGTAATGACGTCACTTCCTGTTGAAAAAGTATAAAAGCAAGCTCTCAAGCCAAGAGGATTTAAAGATTTTGATCAGCAGTGGAAGCTGGTGAGCTGAAAAGATATTGCCCGCTATTTTGAAAGTGCTGAGTTTGAGCTTTATTGGTAATCTCTGTTGTGAATTTTTACGAGTGCTGTTTTAATACTTGTGGTACGTTTCTTTGCTTAGAATATTTGTAAAATAAAGAGCTTTATTTTTCAATTCCTACTATTAGTTCACACTCTCCGTAAATATATTTATTTATATATCTTGTTCAAATTTTCAATCGTTAATAAAATACTTTTTATTCATCCACTCAAGTTCAAATACATTTTTTTAAACTTTTAGTGGATGACACTTGATGTTAATACAGTTTTTTCAAATATTAATTCATTAATTAAATTGAATTAATTAATTTTAGTTTTATATAGGAGAAAGCATATGTCGCCTTGAGTCGTTTGGTTCGAAATTTTCTCAACAGATGGAGCTAGGTTTGCCAGCTTCTAGACCTAATATCTTTTGTTTTCTGGTATGTTCACGAAGGCGTCATTTTTTCATGTATTTTTGTCAGAGGGTAATGTTGATTACTTTATTTATTCTCTCTATTGGATATGTTAAAAAAAACTTTATGAAGTTTTTATTCTTCATTTCCTACTATTAGTTCACACTCTCCCTATATATATTTACATATCTTGTTCAAATTTTCAATCGTTAAAAAAATACTTTTATTCATCCACTCAAGGTCAAATACAATTTTTTTCAATTCCTACTATTAGTTCACACTCTCCCTATATACAGGGTGTTCATTAATTATTGTCGGGGTTTCCGTACCTCATAACTTTCGAATAAAAAATATTACGCAAAAACCGATTACGTATTCGTAAATTACAACTCAAAGAATTTTACGTGGCGATAATGCGATCTTAGCGCATTTGCAGTCTGGGTAATTATGACGTCATAAATAAAAATGGCGACCGTGCAAGAAAAAGCAATGTGTGTATTGTGGTTTTTCGAAACTAAATTTGGTTTGAGGGTTTGTCAAGAACATTGTGTACAAGACCCCTGTGCCCTCCCTTGATGAACTGAAACGCAGAATTGTTACTGCGATCCAAAATGTTACCCCACAAATGCTGGAGAATACTTGGAGGGAAATCGAATTTCGTTTCCATGTGTTACTAGCCACGAAGGGCAGCCATGTGCAAATTCATTAATCTTTTTAATATCACTAATAAAATTCTTTGAGTTGTAATTTACGAATACGTAATCGGTTTTTGCGTAATATTTTTTATTCGAAAGTTATGAGGTACGGAAACCCCGACAATAATTAATGAACACTCTGTATATTTATATATCTTGTTCAAATTTTCAATCGTTAATAAAATACTTTTTATTCATCCACTCAAGTTCAAATACATTTTTTAAAACTTGTAGTGGATGATACTTGATGTTAATACAGTTTTTTCAAACATTAATTCATTAATTAAATTGAATTAATTAATTTTAGTTTTATACAGGAGAAAAAAATTTCTCTTATATAAGATATTTAGCAGGATATAAATTTAGGAATAAATACCGTCAGTGACGAAGCGTGTAGATCGCTGACCTAAGTAGGAATTGACTTTGAATTTTTTTTTTTATATTACTTGTTTTAAATTCTGCTTATTGGACTGCATTCGTGTGCACGACTGCATTCGTGTGCACCCACAAGACAATTTTGTCACATTATCAAAATATTTCTTAACGGCAGACCATTTGCTTAAAAAAATGTGATATTTAGTAATGCTAATAAATGTCTTTCAAGGCAATGTTAATTAATGAAACATTTGTTAACAAATCTCAAACTTGTTTAAAAAAGGAACATCAGTTAAGCATTGTATTTCAAAATAAATTACCTTCATCGTCAACTATATCTACAGCAGTTCCCACACACTGTGCATTGATTTCTGCTTTATAAAGAGGCATTGATATTTCCGTTATAAGGCAACACCCCATCACTTCAGTGCAACCTAGAAATGACGAAGCATAAAACAACTATTTTACGGTTCGAACACAAATCCGTACTATTTTTTTTTCCTTAACGCTATTGATACGGGAACGTCCCAAACGTCTCTTCAAGCAAAAAACGATGGCCGTCCGAATATCGCTTCGAAATTTCCACCCCCTTTCGTTAAGTGTGATTGATTTCTCACCCGCTGCGAGCACTTTCTTCGTTAGAGTGGCTCGCTCAGACGAGTTGGGGGAAAAGGAGGGCTTTCATAGAATTCGGACAGTGTCAGCTGTCATTGTGGTTTCTGAGAAGGGGAGGGGAATTTCCCTTATCTTCGAAAGAGGAGATCGGGCGTTCCCGTATTTTGAGGTCCCTTTATTCCAATGACCTAAGGAATCAGAGGGTTAAAGATCGCACATCAAATTTCATCTGTCTCGTTTGTTTTATATTTCGGTTAATTTGTTCACCGAGAGATATAATTCCAAAAATGGATTTTTAGGAATCAGAAAGGTCTGAAACGTGTAGATTCGTCAAATTTTATCTGTCTAGCTTGTTTTGTATTTCAGTTAATTTGTTCACAAGAGACAGGCCGAGAAACATAATTCAAAAAATGGATTTTCAGGAATCAGGAAGGTCTGAAACGTGTAGATTCCTCAAATTTTATCTGTCTAGGTTGTTTTGTATTTCATTTAATTTGTTCACAGAGAGACAGACCGAGAAACATAATTCAAAAAATGGATTTTCAGGAATCAGAAAGGTCTAAAACGTGTTGATTCCTCAAATTTTATCTGCCTAGCTTGTTTTGTATTTCAGTTAATTTGTTCACAGAGAGACAGACCAAGAGACATAATTCCAAAAATGGATTTTTATGTATCCGGAAGGTCTGAAACGTGTAGATTCCTGAAATTTTATCTGTCTAGCTTGTTTTATATTTCAGTTTTGTTCACAGAGACAGACCGAGAGACATAATTCAATAAGTATTCTTAGTATAAGAAACAGTAAAAATGAACATTCATTTTTAACATAAAAGGAGACAAATTTTTTGTAATCGTTTTGTGAAAGCATAGGAAAATTTGTACGTTCCTAGAAACTCTACTATGAAATAAAAGTTTTAAATGACATTACCATAAGCGCCAGTAAACAAAACATGTGGCAGAATCTTATTCATAAAATCGAAACTTCCTCGTTTGACCACGCTTCCACCAGCCATTAGGTATTTTAATGTAGAAAGATCATGCGTCTCAGCTAAAAGGAAATAAAATACACATATAAATTAGATCATATAATAAATATTTTTTTATTTTTCGATACTAAAATGTACTTTGATGTTTTTAGAAGTAATGCCTTTATTTAGCAAATTATGATCACTATTACTGTCAGCACAGACCATTGTTACGATTTGTTGTCCCCCTACTGAGTCATTCCGGGAATGTTTTTGATACATTTGCAAATATACTAAGAAATGTCCCCAGAAATACTTGAGTATTTCGTTTCATGAAGGATTTTATTGATCCTATGTCCCTATAATACAATGGAACCTGACTAACTCGAGGATGATGATGAGTCAAGTGTGAAAATTTGATTTATCCAAAAATTTGAATTAAGGAAAACTGGGTCTAAAATTGAGAACGGCAAGAAAAAGCAACAATTGTTTAGTTAAAAATGGAAGCGAGGATTTTTTTTTAATATTTAACAATTCTAATGAAAAATATATAATAAATCAATATACGTCAGCGAGACTGAGTACCGTAAGTGCTGAACTATTCTTCAAATGCTTTTCGCAATCTCCCTGGCCGTTATTTGACAATTCTTCTTTGGTAGGAAATGTACTGCAGTAATTAATTCAGAGGTGTGTTTGACCTAGTCACCGCGTATGAGCTGTGCTCACATGCCCATGATTAAAATCTTTGCAGCACCAGAAAGCTGCACACAGTCCGGTACATATTTTTCATTCGACTGTAAGTGTCTGTTTCACCAACACCCCCTACCGACAAAAATTGGATTGCTGCGTGCTGAGACTGTTTATAGGAATCTGTGGAGTAGTGAGAACTATATCATTCTAGAGCCTTATGTAATTTGCAATTTTAGTTCGGTTTTGTTTTAGTTCTGTTCTGCGATATGGCAACAGTCTTCTGCCATTCATATATATTGTTGCGTTTTGTGAAATAAATTGTTTAAAACCTTTCTTATAGTTTCTTTCAGTGCGTTATCTTTTATTCTAGCAAGCGTTAGAGTTCAGCGTTCTGGAAAATGTTTATTGTCGGATGAAGTAACTCTAAAATTGGAGTCAGGCCATAAAGTAGTGGCCAGGATTACTTTCAGTCCCACTACAAGATGGCAGCTCCAAAACTCACATCAATTCCATCTTCTATTACATTCACCAGATGGCAGCACGACAACTCCTACAGAAGCGCAGCTCTCCCAATTCAAAGTCTATGAAACATTTCGTAGCACAAAAAGTCTGTGACGCATTTCACAGCACAAAGTCTATGACGCATTTCATAGCAAAAAGCCAGCATGTGCCGGCGCACAAACAATTGAGGCAGCAATTTGCGCATATGCACGAAGCACACGGAAGTGCAATTATCGCTTTCTTGATATTCAGATAATATCAAAACAAGCTGGGGGTTGCTCCTGTAATGCACCGTGCTGTACCATCTTGCTGTGATGTATATAAGTCAGTATCGACCTCCGGACAGGGGGATTCCTTTTGTCTAGTGGTTAACATTCGAGAATCAGGACCCAAAGGTCCCAGGTACAAAACTACGTATTGCCAAAAAACCATGACACGTCGTTACTTATTTTTTCGCCTCCCTTTCATTCAGCGACGCAACGCCACTAACAGATTTATATGAGATTTTTTCCCGGGATACGCAGTCATCTACCGAGGCGAATCTCTAAACTCTACAAAGTGCAATAAAGCCGCTAAAACTACAGTCCTACTTTCAATTGAGAATGTCATATATATTTGAATTTTTATTTGCAGGAACCACATGAGTCTATAATATCAAAATGCTGAGAGCTTTATAAAAACAAGTATTTTTTAATCATTTATTAATTTTTTTACCTGGTAGATTGGGGCATCACGAGTATGTGGATGAGAAGCAGCCGAATAAGTAAGCGGGCTCTCGCTTTCCGGGTGGGTACAATAATGGTTGGGGCTTGCCCTCTGCCGATGATAGTGCATGCCCCCTACGGGAGGGGTTGGGCCGTGGCCGGTGATTCCCATTACGACTTCGACTTTAGCACCCGAGCTATTGCAGCGGCAATCACCCGGCTTAGCGCTAGGCCGTGGTGATTTCGATATGAATAACGTGGTAGATTTTATACACCCTTAATACGACCGTCATTGTCATTTCTTCACTTATTATGCAAGCCCACCATTAGAATATGCAAACAGCACGGAAACAATTTTCAAAAAAATGAAAGGATGTTGTCTTTTCAAACAGCATTTGATGTTAAAGGCGTAGGACTACTTTACTCGCGTGACTCTTTTGCTTTTCGAAGTTTATCGTAAGTTTTTAAGTTTAAGTAAGTTTTTTTATAACTTCCGTTGTTACCCTTCATCTCTAAAATAATACATTAGTTATGTTTTTAACATATGTAGTCACCGAGATGTAGAGGATCTCCCATACCAAGTTTTGTGGCGTTTTGGCGTGTGAATCAATTTCCTTCCTGAGACCCCAATGGGAGGAACGTAGTCCTACGTTAAAAATTATTCATGTGGTTTCCGCAATCAATTAAAATGTTTAATTTTATATCTACCGTGTTTTCAAATATAGCAGATATCTGTCTTACTTGGAACATATTTCCTTTTCTCTAGTTCATCCACTACACTGGCAGGAAAGAGAATGTGAGAAATTTTGTGCTTATCCACTAAGTCCCAGATATAGGTGGGTGTCAAATAATACGGATTTCCGTCAAACAGAACAACTGTTTCACCCAGGAAATGGAGCGTCGTGTAGATTGACCATGATGCCCAACCAACCTGCAAAAGGTCAATGATCATACCCATATTTTATCAAAGTTATTAAATATTTAAATTAACAATCTATTCTTTAAAAGCAAAATTGTCTCTAATCTGATGCCCATCCCACCCATCCTGATGACATGAATCTCTTCTCACCTGAAAAAAATCATTGATCGCACACATATTTTATCAAAATTATGATGTATTTAAATTAACAATGTATTCTTTAAAAGCAAAGTTGTCGCTAGTCTGATGCCCATCCCACCAATAATGATGAAAAAAATTATGATGTATTTAAATTAACAATGAATTCTTTAAAAACAAAGTTGTCGCTAGTCTCATGCCCATCCCACCAATAATGATGAAAAAAATTATGATGTACTTAAATTAACAATGTATTCTTTAAAAGCAAAGTTGCCGCTAGTCTGATGCCCATCCCACTAATAATGATGATATGATATTCTTCTCACTGATCATACACATATTTCATCCAGGAAGAACATAATCTATTTAAGTTCACAACCGTAAAACAGGCACCGATTTTCATTTCAAAAGGAATTTCGAGATTTGTTGCATGCTCTAAAAATCAAGGCTTTTCTGATTTTTTTTCCTAGTTATTAGAGAAACGTTTTGCAGCAAAATTTGGATCCTACAGTAATTTTATAATAAATTGTAATATTTCGAAATTTTGGTGCAAAAATACATCGTGGGTAAGAATTATTTGAACTGGTTATTTTTTCAGTATAATTCAATACCGAACTCACTGTGCAGTGTTAGATCTATTTATTGAAAAATTGGATGGGAATACTTTGTAAATACCTCACTATAATAAACAATTCTACACCATTGTATCCAGTCAAATCAGGATGGCATTTTAGAAAACATTTTATTAAGTCCTTTTTCTGTGTATTATAAATATTATCTGTTATCAGACCTTTCTCAGTAATATAAGCTTTCCTTATCATTTTATGATCTGCATTATTGATAGGAAAACCAAAGTTGCAAACGATACAAGTTGCAATATTTTTATTCTACTCGTTGGAAAAAACCAGGTGGTTTCTTTACATGAACTAGCTTTCTTTCGTAACAAACTGTTGGCTTGGGGTACACGAAAAAACCTCTGCCTCTTTAAGAATACACTTACCGGGTGAAATAGCATTGAAGCAAGTTTCTAGGGTCTCTGGAGAGAAATCCTTATGCTTACAAGTCCTGAATTTTACACACCCTGGGAGCCGTTTATACACCCTGGGAGCCGTTTATACACCCTGGGAACCGTTTATACATCCTAGGAGCCGTTTATACACCCTGGGAGCCCTTTATACACCCTGGGAGCTCTTTATACACCTTGGGTATATCTGAAGCAAAATTAAATACTATTCATATTATTATTTAATACAAAAATTGATTTAAAAAATCAACTGAAGTTGCTTTGTACCGCAAATTTCCATGCTGCAAAGAAACCGGTTTTTTTTTTTTTCGTTGCAAAGTTACCCCGCGTCAGAAAAAAATTAATTACAACTTAACTAAAAATGCAATTGACATTATAAGCAACAAAATAAAAGCTAGGTTTGTTATCTTTCACATTTAAATGCACTTGCCTTCAGAAATGTCATTATTTCTTCACCAGAATTTTCAACACAAATATTTTTGCTGAAAATTCTACTTCCTTCTACAACCTTCTGTATGATATTTATATACATTTAAGGAATGAAATACACTAGTCAGTGTTGCCAAGAAACGAAAAAAAATTCTTAATCAGATACCCTTCAGCAGTTGGTCTCTATTTCATTTTGGAACAAAAATTTTACACTGGTGTAAAGTTAAATCCACGAGTGGATAGTAACTCTATTTCACAGAATGTATTTTTTAAAATTTTTTGCGATATATCCTGCCGTGGATGCAATAATTATATTTTGTCAAATTTTTAAAATTAATTCATTAAAAATTAAAGATTCTTGCTCATTTTCGAGCACTGTTAAGCTCTACAGGACTTATTTTACAAGTATTTATAATTCTATTATCACAAACTACATTTCGGATTCTGTTTAACTATTATAACTAACTCTTATAATTAGTTATATGGTAATTAAAGAAGTAAGTCATGGATCTTATTCCTTAACTGTAAAACTCTTTGCACACATGTTGAAAAATTTTTTATTTATATAATGAAACCAACAATAAATGATCCTCAATTTTTCAAGATGATAATGTTTATAGGATCGTCGCTATCTATGCATTGCATCATGACCTCATAGATGATGATGTTTATAGGCTCGGCGCTATCTATAAATTGCATCATGAGGCATGCATGATGCAAAAATCGTTCAAACACTCATAGATGATAATGTTTATAGGCTCGACGCTATCTATAAATTGCATCATGACCTCATAGATGATGATGTTTATAGGTTCGACGCTATCTATAAGTTGCATCATGGCCTCATAGATGATATTGTTTATAGGCTCGACGCTAT
>BGPR01037895.1:0-10798 GCA_013235015.1 Araneus ventricosus | reverse complement strand
AGGACCTCCACTTCGCTCATGGTCTCTTGACACTAAGCCACCACAGGGACACCATACTAAAGGGAAGACGTTTCACTCCTGCATATTTTGTAAGCACCAGGTTCAGACAGGAGGCGTGTCTTCCATTCAATAGATTTCAAACTGAAAACCGATATTTTGACACCAAACCACAGCAGACTCCAGAACTTTAAAAGGAAAAGCATATAAACCAAAAGCAACCAGCTGTCACCAAATTTCCCATAAAAAGTGCATTTTTAGCTCTCTTCCTAAAAGATAAACGGTTGAGAATGGAAACTGGATTGAAAAAGAAAATAACACAGTTTGAAGTGAAATCTTTAGAATAAGAAAGATTGCAATGCGTTTGTGAATGCAAATTGTACAGCAACACATGAGAAACGCAAATTAAAGTTTGAAAGAACTTTGATACGTGAGAAATTTCCCTGTATTACGTTTCTAAAAAAATAATTGTTGCTTGGAGCTAATTTTTTTAATCGCAAATATTAACTGATAACAGAGAAATATTGTAAATATTCTTATTTGTATCATGTGAAAATATCGAGAAATCTTCTATAAGAATAAAAACCCAGTGTGGTTTGTTATCACCGCGCTACTGAGACTAGTCATGTTTTTCCATGATTCTTTCTGCGAGGTTATAGCAATTCATATTAATATATATCTGTAATTATTTTCTATTCTGTATACATTTCTCCCAACAAATGAAAACAAGCTTTTCAATTCTGTGTACTAATAATACCATAGATAATAAAGTGTTTGAAAAGTTAATTCCAATTCCTTCTCTAATCTCAAATACACAATCAAGAGTCAATTTTTCCGGAATACAGAATATTGAAAGAAAAAGATAAATGAATGATTTTGAAATATTTCTTATTCATTAAGGTTTTATGAATTCTCAAATTATAAGCAAGTTAGTCTCTAATGTACTATATAAATATTTTAAGGAACCAGAAGTTAAAAATAGCCAGAACTTGATGGTTCGTGAAGTTTTTCCAGGATTTATATTCCAGGATGAAGGGGTGGTGGCCGGGTTGTAATGTCGCATATTATCGTTTGTCTAGAACTATTCAGATCATTGCGTACACCTAATGTATTTTTACAATGAAATTTATTTCTTTTTTTGTTTTACCGGTCAATTTCATTTTAATAAAATCCATATTTGAAATGTCACTACAAAAATCAGAAGACTTGTATATTCAAAATTGCCTGCTATTCGAGTTTCGGAACGGTTGTGATGTTATTTAAAGCTACAAAAAGGAAACATTTTTGAGATTTATGCAGTTTCTATAGAGTCAGTTTACTAGGTTTGGTTCAGATAATTTTCATCTTTGTGATTCGCCTAGTTCAGGAAAAAAGGGTCTATCTTGATATATTGTTTTGACTTTGACTGCCAGAAAAGAAAGTGAATTTGGTCAAACGGCCATGAAGTAATAGGACAAGATTTTACCACCGTGTTCTACTATTAACTCTATGAGTCCTATTCCGCCTAAACCCGCCCCATTCGGTTGCGGTTTCGGGTGCTTGAGTGCATTTTACGGGAGAAAAGTAGTTCCCTTCTTTGTTGACATTTAATCGCCCGAATTCGGGTGCCGTTCTTCTGGAAATTCTGTAAAGAAAAGGAGGATTCCATTATTTTTTCGTGTACGAAAATTTGCTTCAATTTTTGAGGTTCTGGAATTCTCAATCCAACCGGGTTTAGAGAGTTAAAGAACATTTGAAAGACAATTTAGAAATTAGCAGAGAAAGCGTTTCGGTTGCACAAACACTGTCAGAATTAAACAAAGCCAATCGCTCACTCACCTGTAATTAAGGCCTCTTTAGAAATACCCCTGCACAAAACGCAGAGGCATTTCTTGATTAAGCGATGACTGAAGATGAGAAATGTGTTCTTTATGACAATTCCAAACATAAAAGACAATGAATGCCTTCCATCATACAACATCACATGCTCCAAAACACTACCTTCGCCACAGGAAGGTACTGTTGTCAACTTGGTCGTTTATGAAATCTTTCTAAAAACTGGTAGCTAGGAGTCCACATATAGGAATTCGCAGATGACTTTGTTTTCGTCATCACCGTGCCTGCAGGAGCAAAACTTAAATACACTCAACTGGAGGCTCTCGCGGTATTTAAAAATTAGACGAAAACACTCTCGGTCTCGATATAAAAATACAACAATATCCTCATAAGTAACCTAGTTATCTCCAAGGAATAAAACGGATAGATGAATTAACTCAGAGGAAAACATCTTTCAAATACTTGGGCGTAATAATAGATATCAAACTAAAATGGGCAGACCTCCTTTGCAAATTAAACACTAAAATTAATCACCTCCATCGGAACATCAGAAAAATAGCGAGAGCCAACTGGGGATTCAACAACAATTTTACACCGAGGTGGCAGAACGTTTGGTCCTGCATGGAGCAGCAGCTTGGCCTTACCCACTTTATGCTAGACAACCAAGGCAACTCAAATCCTTTCATGGGCCTCCCAAATATCTCCGAAGCTTATTTCATCACCCCAGCGGCTTTCCAACAGGGTATAGAAGGATTACTCCTCTCTATCTGAAAGTAGAACAAGAAGCCGTCTACGTAAGGATTACAAGGTTTAGAAAAACCAGCCTCCTCAAAGACGAGAGATTCAACCCCAAAGACTTTTAAAGGCAAGGTCTCCACGACCAAGTTTCACCCAGCCTCTTTTACACAGAGGAAACCCTTAATATATATACAGACGGCTCTAAAATAGAAGGCAGAACAGTCTGTGCATTCTGCGTCAGGAAAATAGCATATTCACAGCTCAATGGATGGCAGAACTCAGTCCTTATAATTTAGTGTTTCAAGCAGAACTAATAGAAGGAAGCCTGCATCTGGGAAAGTCAATTCAATCAACTTTTTAATTCTAAACCGATAGTAAATCCAGCCATAACTCCATCTCCTCTTTAAAATCCAATAGTCCACTTTCTCAGGATGTCGAAAACATCCTACTCAATACGCCAAATATTAAACCCGACTGGATTAAAGCGCACGAGGGACAATTTGGTAGCGACTTCTCCTTTTAGGGCCTTGTAGATCTCCTTGCAAAGAAAGCTATCTCTGAAGGTATCCCAACCCAATATCCTGCACCAAAGGCATCCTCAAAAAGAAACTTCCTACCAGGAAAAGACCAGAAATCATGTTTGTAAGAGGATATGATATATTCTCAACTAAAATAAAGTGTTTTAACATCAGAACAAGTGATCACTGTGGCGAGTTGGAAAGTGCTCTGTACTTCTCAATCGGCTGCTTTCTACCAAGCTCATTTCATCTAAACAAGCCCTCATACCGCCTGGCGTTTCCTTTTACTCCTGGTGAGGACTCTCTTCTACCACAGAAAAATTCTGGTGGAAAAGAGTCGTCACCAACACACTTCCAAGGATGAAGGTAAGAAAACTGATGATATTTTTCTCCGAAAAGGAAGACCTTCTGTTCCCGCCTTAGTTTCAAAGTTTCAACGATCTCAAATAAATTAATGCTCTTCCAAAACAACAGACTCTCCTCTCTGACAGTCAAAACGGTTCCAACGGACTTTATGAATTCACATGATTTTTTTTTACCAAATTGTATTCCATGTTCAAGTTTAGTCTAAAGTTTTAGTTTAACTCTCTTTTTAATATCATATTTCATTTCTAGAACAATTTTCTGTTCTTCTTTTCTTTTTTGTAGTTAGGTTTTATTAAGTCTTTTTCGTTTATCCACTGTATACTTCTGTGTATAGGTGTTCTGTTTGTTTATTTTACTCAGCCAGGCGTATGAATATTATTCAAGAATTATTGTTGCTATTTGTCTACATTTTTTTCCATTGTCAAGCTATAATTTGTTTTCCTCTTTCATATCAAGTGTTCTGTAATGTGTTGTCTTTTATGAAATTAGTAGTTATAATCCATGAATCTTTACAATAATCAATATTGCCTTTGGACCTGTAAATTCAAAAGACTGCCCTTAGGACTAGTATGTATTCAACTGTACTCATCCAAGAAAGCCCCTAGTTCCTTTTTTAAATTGTTCACGTGTTCACGTCCACTCGTCCCGAAGGTTAGGATGATTTGATGGCAGCGAGGATAGACTTGAAGGTAGTCATGCCTCCCCTTGGGAGCATGGTATGCACTTCCTTCCACATATACCCATACGCCTGATTATTTTGCCTCCTGATAAATTTTAGACGTATACAGATTATCTCTGCTTATGATTGCCTTTTATCTATGAATTATGGGTGTTTCAAAGTATATTATTAATAGTTTCATTTTTGAAATGTGTCTGAAATATTAAATATAATTTTATTAGGAAATGGTAATAACCAATGACCAAAATGAGGTGACATGGATTTTCTTGCATTATAGACAACTCTAAAGAAACAAATTGATTTATGGCCCCGAAAATTCATTAAAATGAACTCGCTTTTCACTTGTGAAAATATATAAAAAAAGGAGAAATTAGGTGATGTTGAATGTGTTATTAAGAATCATATACGTTTAAATTTATCTGTGTTTGTTCCAAACTCTCCACATTCATAAATGAAATGACATTCATAAATGAAATGAACGTCATATTTCAAAATATGAAATTTCAATCACTCAGAAAATCAGTTGAATCAGGATTTTTTCTAATACTGAATGTTTCTTGAAATACTTCTTATCTCAAGTTTCCTGGTAATGCACTCCCGGAATTCCATTGATAATTGTAATTACAGATTAATGTTATTTTAGCATTTGTTATTGATTAAGAAATATGTAACTACATTAGCATCTAAAATTTTTTCTTTATTGAAAAACCTACTTTTTATTTGTATAAAAAATTTCATACCGTAAGAAAGTTCTAATTTCCTCGTAAAATTTAAAACCTTTTCTTAACCAGTAATGAAAAATTTTATTTCTCGGCAGATGTGCAGCTACATGCAGCCTTGCGGATATAAACCATCATAAAACAAATATCATGAATATGATTCAGAGTGATTCAGAAGTATCGGTCTTCTCATATCTTAAATTAAAACAGTGAACAATCAGATCTACAGTGAGCGTCTTTTTCTTACGCTCATTTATAAATATATACATAAGTAGAAATACATACAAATCCACACAACATAAACAAAAGTGAATCCTTTTCCTACAAGAGACAATTCTAATGCATACAAAATGCTCTGAAAACAATATTCTACAGAAATGCTTGTGGAACATAAAATTAAAATTCCATGCGAAATCTCATAGTAATAAAGTACGAGGCGTTCTATGCAATACAAAAGAAAAGTTTCAAGTAACTATTCTAAAATGCTAAAAGAAAAGTAAGAGCTCTAAGATAATATTCCAAAATCATAATGATAACCAGTGCATTTCAAAGAAGTGCTTCTGAATTCTGTCTTCCATGAGAAGGTTACAGTACAGGCAGACATGCGTGAAAAAACCGTAGGAGAAACAAACAGAACAAACAAGCAACGAAATATATTTTGGAAGTGAATATAAATGATTCTTACCCGGCAACTGCAGTATATGAAGCGACGGGTTGAGCAGCAGCCGCCGCAGCTGCATAACTTCGTGCCGCCGCAGCTGTGTAAGCAGCACTTGCCGCGTATGATGCCTGCAAAGAGAATTCCATATTAATATTATTCAAACAAAACAAACAAATATCTTTCTTGATATTCAACCACTCCTTCATTTCTATATAACACATTAGGATATCTATTGCTATAAAAATTAAAACTCTTTGCTCATTAACTTTATGTTAAAGCATTTAAGCTGAATATTTTTAAGGTTATATAACTTTTAAAATTACGATTACATGATTTTTCACAACTTTTCAAATCTATCGAAAGAAAAACGTACTAAATCATTAATAATAAAAGAGCGTAAATTGTCGTTATTTGAGGTGAGAAATGCAAGAGGTTTATATTTTATTGTCCTCTCTAGTTGTTTTATTACTACCTAAAATAAAAGTAATCAATACTAGCAAACAGAAAACAGAAGGAATTGTTTCAGAACTAAAAATTTTTTAAGACGGAAGAAAGAATCAAACTGAGAATATACTAACATGAAAAATGTTTCAGATGCGTCATTTTTATTAAATTTTGTTAAATTGATTAATATGATGAGAATTAATACTGATACTTTTATGCTTCTCGGATAAAGGAATGCTACTGATTTTCTAGCCTTATTTCATCTTTGCAGATTATATTTATTTCCTTTTAAACAAAATAATTAAAACTTTAAATTGCTCATGAAAAAATTTTATTAATAAATTTTCAAATTAATGTTTCAATAAAGAATATGAATTTGTTTGAAAGTGGAAACACTAATTTGTCTGAAAAAAATCGTTAAACTTCTTATACTGTCTTTCATCTATTTAGAATAATACTAAATAATATTTTTAAAAAGTTCTCTGTTTGCTAAATCGAGCATTACTCTGTAAAATATATTCGGAAAATATAGGTCATAAATTTATTTCGCCTTTCCGAAATTTAGGTCACCAATTCAATATTATATTAATTCCTACAGAATCAACTTCTAATCATTCTTCCATATAATGTTGTAAATTGTGCAACGTAACTAAAGAGTTAAAAATTAGAAAGGCATAAAAAAATTGTAAATAATTATTTCGTCAGTTTCATTTTCATAAAAAAATGTTTTTATTATTTATTTAGTTCTAGCTTTTTGGACAAAATGACAAATGCTAATAAAAAACCAATAATAAAAAGAAACAATATTTGAAACACTAGAAAATACCAGTTATTCTTTTCTACTTTTAATTAATCAAATTATTGATGATTCTTCTTCTATTTGATGGATGAATTGCACCATTAGTGATAAACGATTCTTTTTATGATTCTTATCTCCAAACCTTTCCACTCTGAAATATTCCAATTACAACCCAAGATTGAGAAGAAATAATTTTTTACGTGGCTTAATGATACATGGCATCACATTCCATAGCTAAAATCCCGTAAGTCGATACATTATAGCACGTTTCAGTGTCTGGAAAAAGAAACTGAATGGATGTAGTTTCGATATCTCGAATTTATGCGGATTTCATCGTCATCATATATTTCGCTGCATCATTAGAACCAATCCTTTCGTAAACGCTCGACAATATCGAAATATCACTTTCTGTCGTTTTAAATGACATTTAAATTTAACGAATGACGGAGTTAACTTACCGGTAGTTGATAACGTTCAGCTCCTGCGTATGCGAGGAATGGATCTTGGTACACTCCCCGGTGTAACATTAACCTGTTAAAGTAGAAAAGTAAAAATTAAGTGAGAAAGTTTAAAGTGATCCCTACAGTGCCGACTAGTATGGATCAAAAAATAAATAGGCCAATCGGAATATTGCGAAAAATATTTCATATAGTATTATTAAATTTCCGCCATCCTCACCTCTTGTTTGATCTGCGAAAAAAATCATCAACTTCATTTTAACAGACAAATTAGAAAAAAAAATGTTTGAAAATCATGCGGAAAAGAAACGACAAATTGTATTTTTGTTATATATATATTTTTTAATGCACCTAATTATGAAACGAGCAGTTTTCTTATGTTTTCCAGATTTTCAGTTCAGTATTGCCTGTTATGTTAAACATAAATACAAAAGCAAGGATAATTCTTTTATCCGGTAGTCTCTATATAAAAAGAGAAATATTTTAATAAAAAAAATTTAACTAGAAAAAAAGATATATTTGCTGTTAGAAAAAAGTAAACCTGCTATGGCAGGGATTATGTTTAATTTCTTTATGTTATTTCAACTTTATATTATCAAATAAAGTTGAATTCTTATTATATTTCAAAGTTTATTAGTTGAATTATATAATAGAAAGTTTTTTTATCTCTAGATATTCCTAATTACGTATGGCCGCGGTGGCCTAGTGGTAAGGTCGGGACCGGAGGGTCACAGGTTCGAAACCCGATTCCACTGAAGATCCGCCGTGTATGGGGCCTGTTGCACGCTAAATCATACGTAGTGGCCAAACGTCCTCCCGTTGGTGTGGCGCGGAAGTTTGGAGAGGGGGTGCCAGCTCAGGTGTCGTCCTCGTCATCTGACCGCGGTTCGAAATTGCGAGGTCCGTCCCTAAATAGCCCTCGTGTTGCTTCAAAACGGGACGTTAATATAACCTAACCTAACCTAATTACGTATACTTATGATTTTTCTGTCCATAAATGGCACAATTAGAAAAAAAAACTGGTTTTATGATGAATTTGTATAAAAATACTCAAAAATATTTAAATTTATTTAAATTGAGAAGTCGTTTTTGAATATTTTACGATGCTTCCTAAATCTGTATACATTTCAAGTATATTAGTAAATTTCAGTTCAGGAGTTCTAGGTTTGAAAACTGTGAAATAATGAATTATTTATCGCCAGTTTTAATAATTCTTTTCCTAAAATTGACAGATTTATTCATTAAGTTCCATAGTAGAATACTTATAGAGCCATTATAATTGAATTCGTATTTATTCATATGCATAAACAGGGTATCGGAATAGGATTGATCTCAATATTCGATACGTAAATTATTTTCTAAGCTTTTAAACGACAGACGTGTGACAGAGTATTTTTCAGAAACAATTCATGCTTAATATTTTATTTAAAATTTTATTAAACGAAGTTTGATATATTGGTGGTAAGCAATAGGATTATCCTTAATCCTTAATAATATAATAAATGCGAAAGTGTGTCTGTCTGTCTTTCTGTCTGTCTGTCTGTTTGTTAAGCTTTCACGACCAAACCACACAACCGATTTGGATGAAAATTGGCAGAGTTGTAGCTTGAAACCCAAGAACGGACATAGGCTAGGTGACGTCACGTTAAATTAATTATTTTTGACTACAGATTAAAAACAGTTAACAAAGAAAGCCCATTGACTCGGCGATTCGCGATGAAAATTTTTATTTTTCAATCAACTGTCACGTGATCCTTCAGGAATGCGAAAACATGTGGAATAAAATATTGTTAAAATCAACTATCACGTGATCCTTTTTTCCGCTGTAACTTCGGAACAAATTGTCCGATAAAAATAATTTTTATACCACCTTAAAGATAAAAATTTTACATTTTCAATGATACCAATTTCATTTCTGTGACATTTATCTTACAATTTTTATTCATTTTTTAAAGTTTTACGTGCAGACGATTTTGAATAACGCAAATTTATACCTACTTCGCTGCTAGGAAACGGTTAGACTTTGAACTGATTTATCTTTATTTCTGAAAATTTTGCTTATGTTTATAAATATCTATAAAACAAGGCAGAAATTGCATGTATCTGTCTGTCTGTCGGTCGATCGGTCGGTCACAAGAGTTCCTCCTAAACAGTGAACGGTAGCGACATGAAATTTACACACAAGGTGCTATTTTCAACTTTCAAATTAAATAACGAACATTAGCCGCCTTTAAGCCTATTGCTTAGACGTTTTTTGCCAATAACTTCTGAAATCTTTATTAGACAACATTTCTTTTTATGCAATTTTAGAGACCAGAAAATGATCTTTTTAATGCTATTAATTCCATTGCGATGAAATGTTTTCTCTGATTGTTATAAAGATTTAAAAATATTATCGGTCGGTCACAAGAACTCCTCCTAAACGGTGAATGGTAGCGACATGAAATTTACACACGACATTCTAGAGCATATTTCTAGGTGCGTATTCAAAAGTGCTATTTTCAACTTTCAGAGTTAATTAGTTCTTAAGATATTTAATTAAATAACGAAAATTAGCTGCTTTTAAGCTTAATGCTTAGACATTTTTTGCCAATAACTTCTGAAATATTTATTAGACAACATTTCTTTTTATGCAATTTTAGAGACCAGAAAATGATCTTTTTAATGCTATTAATTCCATTGCGATGAAATGTTTTCTCTGATTGTTATAAAGATTTAAAAATATTTTTGTAACGTAATTTCTACAATACTTTTTATTCTTATAGAAATAAATTCAAGCCAAAATACTGTTTCGCGCGCGGGGTTTGCCAGTGTTAAAGTTAATATAAGAAAATATTGCTTTCTTTTACCATAAACAACAAAGGAGACTTTGCACTTCCGGTTTCCAGTTGTAGTAGCATTTACAGCTTTTAATACGGTTACACAGTGGTCCAATGACGTTAGTGAACTATTCTCTCGATGTTTTGTTTAATTTTCACAGTGAGATATTACAAAATATCCATCTGGAGATACGGTGATGGGCATTAACAAGGAACATCATATTCTGTAGAACTCTTCAAGATCTTAGAATTGACAGGGGCACCTTCCGACAAGCCGAGATTGAAAGTCGGTGTGCCAGTACTACTAATACGTAACCTCGATATACCGAGACTGCGCAATGGCACACATACAAATTAGACACTTAGGTACAAACGTCGTGAGAGCTACTGTTATGACTGATATAGGGAGAAGAGAGAGTGTTTCAATTCCACGCCTTCCGATAACACCGAAGGATTTATCATCTCAGTTCAAAAGGTAACAAATCCCTTTAAAAATATCATTTGCCACGCTCAGGCCCAGACGCTGAAAGAGGCAGGCGTACATTTGGGAAAACCATATTTTTCGCATGGGCAACTATATGTGGCGTGTTCACCTGTGTCCAGCCCACGCAACCTCTACATCCGTGCAAATAACGTGGTATACAAAAGTAATAATAAACAGAGTAAATAGTAAAACAAAAGTAATAGTAAAAGTAAAGATAAACAATTCACATAACTATATCAGCATACATGTACAGCACACTCCTGTCAGCCGTCCAATTAAGTATTATCAACCGTCAGAACTT
>BGPR01037894.1:0-14937 GCA_013235015.1 Araneus ventricosus | reverse complement strand
ATCGTACTCATCAGGATAATTTATCCTGAAAGTTTTCTAAAAAAAAGTCTGAAGCACCTAAAACCTCTAATCTGTTGTTGAACTAATGGCAGAGACATTTTGTTTTGTAAAAAACTATTAGTCGATTTTTTCTTCTAAAATTAAACGTCCAGGTTAAGGCAACTAGGATTAGAGAAATTAGGTAATTATTCAATCTCGGCTTGTTTCACCAGCTGTTGTTAATATGTAAATCTATACAGTTCTCTTGTTTAAGCCACCTGATGGTGGCAAACAAAATGGGAAGGATGTGCATAAAATTCTTATTAATTTTTTTAATCTGAAAAGTAAAATGAAGGATGATTTTAGGTTAAAATATAAACAGATCGCGTCGCTCGTTGGAATTTGTTTCATAACGCTATTTTTTATGCCTCTGTATTAAAGAAAATAACTGCAGCTCTGTTTGTAATTCCTTTGCGTTTCTCAGTTATGGTTACGCAGAAGAACGTTTATTGACAACCTTTTTAATTTAAAGAACGCACTGAAGAAAACTTAGATTTTAGAGATAAAGAAAAAGAAAAATAAAACATTTTAGTAAGAATGTGAAACATGACTCCCGGTTTTGTTATGTTTGTCATTGTTTAATTATTTTTTATAAATGTAATTGTATTACAAAAGGAAAGTGAAATATCGAACAAACACTATTTTGTTGTCTACTAAAAAGAAACTCTTTTAAGCAGGAAATAATTATCGTCTCGCAATTAATCTCATTGACATAAAAGTTACAATTTTAAGTTTAGAAATTAACTATATTATTAAGTTTGTTTATTTGACCCACAAGTTCCTCATATTAAGATTCTTATAACATTTTAAATTGCATTTTATTATTTTGCAGGAAAAGTGGGTTTTAGTTTCAAATCAATAAATTAATCTGAACGCTATTTTTATCCCTCATCAAAATAACTGCAGTTTGCGTATATACCTTTGCAATTTTTTTTTTTTCAGTTATGGTTGCGCAGATTAAAGCTTAGAGGATCGTTTCATTAAAGAATGTTATCAGAATAAGAAACTTGAAAGCAGACATGACTTTAATCACATTTTTTACAAAAAAGAAAACTTTTAACAAGAACTCGAATTATAATTTCTATTTCTAAGTGTCGTTTCCCATCGTTTATACCTTTATAAATAACTTCATATTACAAAAAAAGGAATTTTCAGCAAAAACTATCCTTTGTTGGCTTGTGAGAGTTTTTTCAAGATGAAAAGAATTATCAAATTAATCTTGATTGAGAGGTGCTTATAAATTTCCCAGCACAATACAGAATTAATCTTTTTGTTTATTTTATTCTTTTCAAGCTTCCTTACATAAAAAAATTTATATATCTTTAAAATTGCTTTTCATGGACTTTTGAAAACGTTTGTCGTAAATGATTATAAAATTAATTAAATCTAATACAATTAGAAACTTGCGTTCTCTTAAAGAGGAAAACACCATCTCAGTCACACCTTTTATCGACAAAAAAAGCTTACAATTTGAAAGTGTCGAACATCTGCTGGGTACCTAGTTTTGTTCTAATGTTTTCTGTGTTCTGCCTCAAGATTATATAACCATATTAAATTAACATTAATTGAGCATAATTTTAATATAATAATTGCCATAAAAAACTGAATAATTTAGCTGTTTTAATTTTAAATTATATTTTGAAAAGTAGAACGTAAATACTCATTAATTATTCAAAATGATACATCGAAATTTAAAGATATTATCTGTTTTCAACTTTCTATCTGGTACGATACATTTATATTAATGAAGTTAACTTGATAAGTTGATTTAAATTGTATTTTATTACTTCATAAATGCAGTATATAATAAAATGAAATAAACCTCTAGAACTTTTAGCATTTACAAAGTTACTCTTTGGAAGGCATATCAAATTGAAAAACAATAAAACAATAATCGAAAACAATAAAAATACTGTAAACTGTAAAATTAATTGATGAACGGTCTTAAATTTTGATAATAAAAATTACGAAAGCAAATTCCCTTTCATTAATATAGTAAATTTAACTTTACAAATAATTTAATTACTAATAATTTTAAATTAACCCAAAAAAGAACCACAGGATAATTTCTTTAACATTATAAAATGAGACATTTAAAATAGGTCTTCAATTCCTTAGAAATTAATTTTCGTTCATTCTAGGGAATTATTATTTTAATCAAATAAATGATAAAAAATATTACTACTAGCAGTAAATTGTAATAAAAAAACTTCAAAGAAAACTACGTTCTTCGTCTGAAAAAAAAGGAAAAAAGATTAAATAATTGTGGTCAAAATAATAAGGAATTCCGGAATAATCCAAACTGTATTGTAACATAAATTAGCTTCTTTGTTATACAAACCAAAGTTTACAAAATAATAAGATGTAATAAACTCATATTAATCCTTGTTTTAAGAAATGCAGAGCTATGAGTAATATATTTTCCACATTTGAATTTTCTTCTTACTAATATCCATCTGTGTGTTTTTCAGACATTGATATAGAGCCTGAAGTTATTTTAACGAGTAAGTAAATGTTTTCCGAATCAATGTAATGATTTGTTCTGAAAGCAATAATTAATTATGTTGATTTGCCTAGAATAATGAAAAGTTTCATAAGCTTGGCTGACCGCGAATCCAAAGTAGAATCTTTTATGTCATAAATAGAGATTTTTTAATAACATATTTATGAAAATGAAGGTAAAGATTACATTATTATCTTAAAAGATCCCTTTGCGGTTAAATACCATTGATTCTCATGGCATGAATAGTAAATAAAACAAAGGCCCTACAAAAAGGGGCCTGATATTTGTGGAGAGGTTATTTTTTTTGGTTTACTGTTCTGTCCTTTTTTGCCTTTTAAAATACCATCTTTCCTGCAAAGCATCAGAAGAAAGTGAACGATTTGTTTTACTTTTGCTATAAAGCTGTGGAAGCCATGATCATTATTTAGACAGACTGGTAACTAGTAGCTGGTTGATATTACTCCTTTTCATCACTTGTTTCCAAGTGTTGCAATTGAAAGATGTTAATAAATCTATGAAGAACAGAACGGACAGTGATTTTAAAAGATATCCAGATTTAACTTTCGTGAATAGCAGTTAAGATAAATTATTATGGAAAATGAAGTTTTCGTTTTGTTTTCACAAAGAAGCTTCCAGCTCATCCATTACTGCGATAATGTTGCTTCAAAGGGAATCTCATCACTTCTTTATTTTAAAGATAATTGTTTAAAAGTGAGTTTCTAATGTTATGGCTTAAGGATACTTTCTGAAAATATTAAATCATGCCTTTATTGTTGTAGCTCTCTCTACATTTACTTAAAATTAAGAGCCCAATTTGTAGCAAGGTTTGCTAATTATATTCTTTTGGTACAAAATTAAGAGAGAACACTGAATTTGATGCTTGTATAAATCCAATTGATTTTGATGAATGCTTAAATTGAGGTTAATAAAATGAAATGAACCTTCACGGAAGTTCTGTTGTGTTCAAAATAAACAAATCAGAAAACTCGTCCATAGAAAATTCTGTGGTTAAGGAGGATCATTACAGAAATACACTGAACAATGCATGTATAAATTTGGTCTTAAAGTTTTCATTATTTCAGTACTATTTTTACATCTTATTTTATTGAACTTGACTTTCGTGTTTTTTTCCAGTTCTAGAGGTCTTGTGCCTGCTGTCTAGTTGAGCTTCAAGACGGCTGTCATTTTTTTATATTTCCAGAGAGCTTAAAATTTTTAATTGTTTGTTTGGGATAAATTTTGATTCTAGGTGAGATGCGCCTCTGGTAGGAATTTGAGAGAAAATTTGTTACATGGTTTTAATTTTAATTATAATAATGAATTATGAAACTTATTAGATCAAAAAAATTGAAAATAATTACTGATCGATGTACTTAAAAAATAAAACACGCTTTTATAAATGTACTAAATAGTGGAAAACATTTTTTTTGTGAAAATACCTTGATTAAAGTTAAAAGTGGTAAAAGTCAACAGAAAACAATACAACGGTAAAATTAGGGCAATACGTAACTGAACGAAGTAAATTAACTTCATATTTTAAATGATTTTGGCTTAATTGTTTTTATTAGTTTTATTATTTATTGTTGTTTCTTTTTCGTCCCGTCTATAACATGTTATTTCAGCTCTTAGAAAATTCTAAACTTTTTATATCGTTAGAAAATACTTACACATATTTAATTTTATTTGTGCCAATCTGTAGTCTTGTGTCTTAATTTGAAAACATAATTTTGAAATTCTTCCGCCGACCTTTTCTTAATTGATCGAGGGAAGCGAGGTCTTGTTTCAACTCGACCGTTCGGCATTTCGTCCTGTTTCCACTCGACCGTTCGGTATTTCGTCCTGTTTCAACTCGACCGTTCGGCATTTTGTCTGTTTGTCTGTATATTTGTTTGTTACGGAGTCACGACCAAAGCTTTGTTCGATTTTGGAATGAAAGTTCCTTGAAGTCATTGAAATGACTTATGAATAAGAATTTATATTTTTTGGTTCTGTTTCAAGATGGTGGCAGTTTTAATGTTTCATGTTATGTTCATCTTTTTTCAGGGGCCGAAGTGGCCTAGTTGTAAGGTCGGGTGGTGGCCCTGCTTCGGGGCCGGAAAGTTACAGTTTCGAAACTCGATTCTATTGAAAATCCGCCGTGTATGGGGCCCATTGCACACTAAATCATACGCAGTGGTTACGAGCCCTTTTGCTGGTGTGGTGCGGAAGCTTGGAGAGGGTGCTCAGGTGTCGTCCTCGTCATCTGACCACGGTTCAAAATCATGAGGTCCATTCCATAATTAAACTAAATTAACTTCACTTTTTTCCACCGATTCTAGCCAAATGGAAGGCTCTTCATAATGCCTCCAAAAATACCGATAATGGGAAATGACATTTAATTGTACCTTGCTAATACTGATAAAAGCAGGTATTTATTTGTTATTTTGTGAATACTGATAAAAGCAGAGACGCACACATCGAGCATAACCTTTAAAGGCTGCGCTAAAGAGCATATTTTATTATTTTAGGGACGGGAGGTCTACTGTTCAGAGAACTACTGGTTAATAGAATAATTATCTATCGGATAGCTTCGATTTTCATTCGACGTCATATTGTTATTTCCATACCTTACATTACATTACATTACATTACACCACCTGCATCCCCGTGTTTAGAGCCATTTGGCTCCTTTCCGGTTTGGATGGATGGAGGTGAATTTTATTTTTTAAGAAGGGACAAAAATAAGTAACATGTACAAGAACAAATGAAAATGAAAAAGAAGCATACACTGGAGAGAACAACATAGAAAATAATACAAAATAGAAAAAAATACGTAGAGGGAAAAAATCATAAGTGGCCGGAAGTGTGTGTTATAGTCTCGTGGATGCGTGCTCAATCATTATCCTCTACAATGAGATTGTTCTCATCACATATGAAACGCATTAGGAGTCGAAGTCGGGTTCTTGAGAAGTTGTTCGTGAGAATGTTTTTCAACCACTGTAATTTAAGTGGCACTGTTGGAGTTTGGAAATGCCAGGAGAGAGTAAACGGACATTTTGTGGCATAGTGAATTGGATCTCCTTTTTCTCCGCACGAGCAGTTGTCATGTGTTCGAAGATTGAAGCGAAGAAGGTATGAGGGGAAAGGCCCGTGTCCTGTAACGAACATTGTCTCTTCTCTATTCCATCCTACTGGCTTGTTTGAGACCCTAGGTGTACTGCGGCCAGTTTCTCCGTTATCCCAGTTGTCTTGCCAGATGCTTAAAGCAGCTGACTTAATCTCCGATTTCAGGTAGGAAAGTGGCTTAGGTAGAAGGAAAGGTTCGCCTTTTGTGATGGCTTCTTTGGCTAATTGGTCTGCGCATTCATTGCCTAAATAACCGACGTGGGCTTTAAGCCATCTCAGGTGAATGTGTTTATGGGAGAGCAAAAGGGTTTGAATTTCTCGGACAATACTATGTTGGGTTGTAGGATTAAGTATGGCCATCAAACTTGACAAACTGTCTGTCCAAATTTTTATTGGTCTATGAAGGGAAGAAGCTGCTTCAATTGTAATTCTAATTGCAAGGATTTCAGCTTGGAAAACCTAATTGCTGCGATCAAGTTTACCTTGCCATGAAGCAATTATTCCATAGTTTTCTAGGATGCAATATGCGCTTCCAGTACCTTCGTCCGTTTTATATCCATCAGTATATATAGCCTTGACTCCTGAGCCTATGTGATTTTCTGCAAATGAAATTTGATTGTGGAGAAGAAAATTGGGGGGGGGGGTGATTATGGATGCCACTGCTTTTGCTCTCGTAATCTGTTGGGCTGAATAAAACGGTGAAAAAGTTGGATGAAGATCTTGCTCGAGCAACTCGGGCATAAGTTGCTTCTTGTTGGATTTGTAGGTGGAGGGGTTGAAGACCGGTGACCACTTGGAGAGCAGCGGTTGGGGTTGTCCTGTATGCACCAGTAATATACAGAAGAAACAGGCGTTGAATGGAGTCCAGCTTTTTCTGGAGTCGGGATGTCATATTATGTCCCCAGGCAGCTGCTCCATGGCATAGTGTTCTTTCTATAACTGTTTTATATAATAGCCTTCTGATGTTTTTGCTGATGCCCCAAGTTTTTCCTGCGATTCTTCAGAGATGTTGGTATTGATCCTTGGCTCTTTTGCCCTGCTCTATTACATGTGGTAGCCAGCTTAATTTATGATCTATTGTAACTCCTAGATATTTTAAATGGTTTTTACGGTTAATTGATTGGTTCCCCCATTTAATCGTTGGTCCTCTTACAAGCTTGCTGAAAAGGACATAGCTTGATTTTTCCATTGAGACGTGCAGTTTAATTTTGTCTTCCCACACTTTAAACTTGTCCAGTGCTAATTTGCTGAGCTTTCTGAGCCCTTCTCTGGTGTTGTCTGTGACGATGAACGCAAAATCATCGGCAAATGCTTGTAGATGAGCTCCTTGAGGCCACTGTACCGATAGGATTTCGTCTGCCACGATGTTCCAAAATGCTGGACCGCTACATGAACCCTGTGGACATCCCTGAGTCTGTTCCCAGAGGACCGGCCCTTCACTGGTTTGCATCGCCACTTTTCTGTTTCTTAATGTATCAAGAAGCGTTTCGCTAATGTTGGAGGAGAGAAAAAGGGAAGCAAATCTATCTCTGATGGAAGAGTATTGTAGACTGTCAAATGCACCCGAGATGTCTAAAGATATCAACACAGCGTGTTTTTCCTCCCTTCGGGTTTGTTCTAGGAGAGATGTGACATGCAGGAGTGCGTCGTCAGCTGACTTCCCTTCTCTAAATCCGTACTGCAGTGGGTGTTGGAGTTTATTTGTCTTTAATTGGAAGTTAAATCTTTGAAGAAGGAGTTATTTCCATACCTTCATAAAGGCTTATGATTCGTTGAGTTTTTCACATTGTAAGTACATAATCTTAAATGAAAACATCTGCAATTGAGGTAAGGAGGTAGACAAACGAAGCATTTGCTTCGGATGAATAATTGGAAAGGGCGTCAAACCTGGCGGTATTTCCAAACGAAAATAAATAAATGAATAAAATTGGGAACAAAAATAATTGGGAACAAAATTGGACATACTTCTGAAAAATGTCAGAGGTGACATCGCGATCAGTTATATGGAAGAAAGGTGGAAATTATCCCTTAAAATACGTTTAGACATGGAGAAATTTCGGAATCCACGGAAATTTAGAAATACCGTTTAAAGAATTCAAATTATAATTCAGTGACAAGCTTTCTACCACAAAAGTAAAAATTTAACATTCATATATTTTAGCTTAGTTTGATGACGTTAAAAATTTCCGATAGAGCAAAACTTTTTTTTATCAGAGCAACATTTTTTGATGAGAATTTTTTTTTCAAAGAAAAAATTTTTTGAGAGCAAAATTTTTTTTCATGAGCAAATTTTTTCAGAGAAAAACTGCTCATTTTTTTTCGGAAGAGAGAATTTTTTTCATGAACAAATTTTTTTCAGAGCAAAATTTTTTGATGAAAATTTTTTGTTTCAAAGGAATTTTTTTTCCATGAGCAAATTTTTTTCAGAGAAAAACTGCTTTTTCAGAACAAAATTTCTTTTTTGAAGCAAAATATTTTTTTCATGAGAAAATGTTTTTTCAGAGAAAAATTTCTTTTTGAAATCAAATTTTTCCAGAGCAATTTTTTTTTATTTGACCAAAACTCTCCTTACGATGAACAGTTCTTCATAGCAAAAATTAAATTCCTGTTACCCCTTCTTATGTAAACATAAAAACTTTGTTTAATTTAAATAATTCTGTCATGGTGTAAGGTTCTCAATGAATCAGTGGGACACCGTAAGACTGATTCCATTGCCAGGTTTCGGATTTACGACATAACATACATACATACATATAGTAACATCCAATATAACAAAAGAAAGCGAAATCAAAAATGAATTAACTGTGACAAAGCATATCTTCAAAAAATGATGCATAAATAGCTGCTGTAAGAGTGAATTGTCAGTGCCGAAAAACTTATGGCAACCTGAAGTTAAGGAACAAAGCTGATGCCCCAGTGTAAATTTGTATCCATTAATGCTTGTTGCACGACAGAATTACAGGATGTTTAAGTGAACTGAAACAACAGGAAATCGAGAAAAATCTGAAAAAATTCTATCAAGAAAAATCCGAAATTCATCGAAAAGGCAAAAGATCAACCTTTATGAAATAAGAAAAATTTTAGCGATGGGAAAAAATTTTGTTTCTTTTTTTATTTTAATGTTAGTACTTTAAATTTACATTTTAATTGCCACTAGAAAGGAGCCAAAGAAATAAAAACAGCCCATTGTTAGGCAACGACTTTAACTGTAACCGCTTGTTATCGTTTTTAAAATGCATTAGATGTTATAACTTAAATCGGAAGGATTATATATAAGTGTAACAAAATGAAGCAAATAAACGATTAATTGTTTAAAACATGGAGCATACATGTAGAATTTCAAAAATGCAACGGGCATTAACGACCCACTTATACGTTGAAAAAAGAATAAATATTAACCCGTTAGTCGCCACGACTCGCGTCTGAAATCGAACCATCTATCTAATTAGATGACTCATTCTCTGTCCTCTCTTAACTACAGTAGAAGAGGGGTCATATGATTAGATAGCAGGCATGATATGAATCGCATTTGATTCACATGGTGGTTAACATGTTAAGACAAATATTTTATACACAGAAAAAAGATACTGATTTTGAATTTTTTTAACTTCGATTAAAAAAGAAATTTTCAGGTGTGATATTTTAAAGCAAATCTGCGCACTACTATGCACAGTAAACTATGCATATTAACACGTTAGTCGCCACGACTCGCGTCTGAAATCGAACCATCTATCTAATTAGATGACTCATTCTCTGCTCTCTCTTAACTACAGTAGAGGAGGGGTCATCTGATTATTTAGTAGGTATGATATGAATCGTATTTGATTCACATGGTGGTTAACATGTTAAGACAGATATTTTATGCACAGTAAAATGATATTGATTTTGAACTTTTTTAACTTCGATCAAAAAAGAAATTTTCAGGTGTGATATTTTAAAGTAAATCTGCGCACTACTGCACACAGTAAAAAATCTGCTTTCAAGTTATTATCAAAAGAGTGTTAAAAATAATCTTCATTCCTAAACTTTAAACATGTATGGTTAAAAGTTGATAAAATAATGAAAATGATTCATTTTATTAAGGCAATAGGACATATTTGGTGCAAATAATTTTAAAATTAGAGAAAAAAATGTACTACACTATCACCACACTGGTATTATTTTGAAAGATAATTTTCTTAATCTTATTGACTCACTCTAATATCATCAAAGTATTTTTGACCCTAGATTCTGTCTCATTTAGAGCTTAATGGTTCCTGATCTATACCGCGTTCGATTATTTATCCATTTTTAATGAAAAAAAGCAGCTTGGATGAGACAGTGAAACATCATCAGTCACGTACGAGCGAGTCAGGAACTACATAAATTGACCTTGGATTTCCTGGATAAACAGGTTAAAATGAAATGACATATTCATTGCTGTTCTAGTAGCGTTTGGTTTTCAATGATGGTCAATTCAGGCCTACATGATAAACGTAAAATGACCCACGCCACATGAAATATTGAATCTATTGCGGATCTCACAATTGCTCTCTCTTATAAAGGTTAAAAAAATTCTTTGCTGATTAAAATAATTGTTGATTTTTTTTTTGCCTCGTACTTTCTTCAGTAATATAATTCCAGTTGATCTCGTATGTTCGAATATAATTAAGTTTCCTTTTCTTTTTTTTAGTTCTTAAGCTTTGTGATATTTATTTACTTAAATTTTTGCTCCATATTTCCTTCACTAATAAAACACTAGTTTTTCTTTAATATCTCTCTAGTAATATAATTCTAGTTCTTCTAACTTGCGTAATATTTATTTACTCACATTTTTACTTCATATTTTCTTCAGTAATATAATTCTAGTTCATCACATATATTAGAATATAATTAGTTTTTTTCTAGTTCTTAACGTTTGTGATACTTATTAACTATCGTTTTCTATTTCCATTAGAATCATCAGTATAGGTCTAACCTAAATTATATAAATGTTTTCTTCAGAATTTATAAAATATTAGCTTAATTTTACTTAATAATTTAGAAGATTACATTTTGTTTCTTATAGATTAATTGTTGATTAGCATTACAAGGGCTAAGCCTAGATAAGTTCGCTATTAGAAGTAGTCTTAAAAAATGCCTTCGAATTTTCAAAGTCCATGCCTATAATCATTCAGGATTCTCAAGTAGAAACTTGAAAAACGCTTTCGTTTTCTTTTTTCGCTCATTATAACATTCAAAAATTGAATGAGAATTTATTTTTTCTAATTTCAAAAAGGTTACATAAAATTTAAACAAAGTGTAAAATGTCAATGATTAGTTACCAAATATCACCGAAATGAAAAAGTGGTGAAAATGATTAACTGAAAGTGGGTTTCGTCAATCTAGGCTGGAAAAGTAACAATATTGCTTGAAGAAACTTGATAAAGTATTTATATTCCAGAGTCGTTTGATTACCTAAAAATCGAAACACATATCGAAATGTTGGGCAGAATAATTCTGCAATTATTGTTATCGAATCTATGTTTGATGAATTGTTCTGTTTTTATGAGAAACAACGAACGGCAGTTAGGAATTCCACATGGAATTATTTTCATTAAGGAAACAAATCACAATTTCTAGTGTCAACAAACAATAATCATTAATAGTTTAACATAAATTATTTATTACTTTTTTGTTGTTAGAATTTAATATAAGTTAATATTTATATGTATCAAATATGGCATTAATTATTTGGACTGCTGCATTCAAATAAAGTTCATAAAAATAATATCTCTTTGACCGATAATTTATTTAAAAATTTATTATCAAGTAATGCTAAATTTTGCGATGTTTTTTTCTTTTAACAACCTGCTATAATTCCCAGTGATTTTTAGTATTCATCATTAATCGTGATTATTATTTTTCCGAATAATAAACATACATGATTTACAAGATTATCATTCGGAAAACCTTGAAAATTGCTCATCTTAAGGGCAAACCTTATTAGTAGAAATGAATTAAATTATGCAAATGCAATGGGAGGAAGCAGCATGACAAGGAATGTGAATCCTTCCTTGTTTAAATGTTTATTTACAAATACATCGAGGAATCATCATTTTCAAAATACAATGATGATTTTTAGTGAAAGTACACGCAGGAACGTGAGCGAGATGAATAACTGTTCTTTTAATTAAATATATCAACATATATGCACGACTATCCAAAGTATAAAACAAATAAATCAAATGATTCTTGGATCAGTAAAATTAAGTAATTAAGATTAGCTGCCGCAATAAAATGATCGAGAGTATGACGTGATTTTCGCTTAATACCGCCAGCCAATCAGAATGTAGAAATTCATTCTGGGAACTGAGAGTAATCTTGGGTCGGACGAAAGCTTCGTCGATTCGGATATGCGAGAGAAAATGTTTTGAACTGATCAATAAAAAAAATAATAGAAAAAAGGTATTTTAACCATTCTTGTTTCAAAACATGGATAAATATTACGGTTTATAGCTAAAAACAATTGAAAATGATAACGTTATTAGAAAGTCGGATTCAAGAAAATAAAAATTGAAAGTTAAAAATCTAAATGAAAAGTGATTATTATTTAAAAATTTCTCAAAATTCAGTAAATTATGTTGTAAATTCAAAACAGACTTCATTAGAACTAAAATTGTTTGTTCTATCCGATGGTGCATTGATGGTTTTTCAACGATCATTGGAGAAGATACTACAGCAGTAAACGTGCCAAAAATGAACCAAAACATCACAAAACATTAAATAAAAAAATTTCTAGATTAAATTTTAAAATTCTGGCTTCGAGGTGCATTCAGTCACCATTACGACTACCCGTATGCCAAATTTCATGACTGTAAGTGCGATAGATTCATCTGGACATCGCACACACACACGCACACGCGCAAACATTGACTTTTATAAGTATAGATTTCAATAATTATTATGCCATTGATTTTATGAAATACCTATGTTTTCTCTTTCAATGGGGATGGCACACAGAGAAATTTTACTTCGAAAACAACAGGGGGATGTGATTAAATTTTTTTTCATTGCTTATAAAAGAAGTTAAAATTCAAGCATGTAGTATATTCTGTAGTTTTTATTCAATGCAATTTCACAGTCTGCTGAGTTCTAAAGAAATCAATTTCAAAAGAACAATCTGTGATACAGCTATACATTCAATTTCGGAAAATTTTTATCAATAAATGATTAAATCTGCTTAAGATTGTTTAAGAATGTCTGCTTTTTTTTATGAATTCTAAACATTATATTGTAAGAATCAAAGAAAGAAGATGAAGAAAAAGAAAAATCTACTAAGTTTTGAGAATAACGTCGTGTTTGAAACAGGTTTGCCATATTGCTCTTTTTTAAGGCGAATTAAGTAAATTAGCTTCTTTTCGAAGAATCTGGCCTTGGGAAAGTCTTATCTGGTCTTAAAATTATTTTTAACTTTATTTTCATTTACAATGCTTGGTTTCATTTTTAAAATTAATTTTATTCTTTATTATTATGCTATCCGTGCATACTGAATACAGAAAGACTCTGTAAAATAATGTAAATTTTGATTATTGGACCCATTTCAAAAATTAATAAAAAAAAAACTAATAATGTTACTACTACGTTTTTTTTATAAAAAATGAGAATGTATTTTTTTAAAAAGTTTTTTTTTTTTTCAGATAGGTAACGCGCCGTTACGGTGGTCTTGGATTTCGTAAATTATTAGGCATCTCCCATTTACGAGAGCCATTATCTGTGAAAATAATAAAGCTAGAAGAAAAATAAAAGCATGCATTTGTAGAGAATTTTACGCACTTTAATTTGTTAAATCAATTGTAATTCGAAAACTGAATAGTTTTCGAAATATTCAAGAAAAACTAAACATGGAAACCAGAAAACGCGCATCGGCTTCTGCTGATCGGTAGCCATTGCGTATGGAAATCTCCCGCTGTAGCAAATTTAGAACTCCGTAATGGTACGCCACCTATCTGAAAAAAAACTTTATTTGGTTCAATTATTAATGGGTTTAGTAATTTATTGCCATCCTATATAAGAGTAACTTTCGAGGTAATTATCCCAAAATAGCCCTCGTGTTGCTTCGAAACGGGACATCAATATAACTAAACTAATTTCGAAGTAATTAATTCTGTGGCGAAATATAAAGAAGTATGATAGAATTAACTACGCAAAAAAGCATAATCATGCTAAATTCAGAAACTACCAAGAGAGTGAAAAAAAAATATATCCACATACTAAATCTAACTTTATTTTGACTTTGAAAAAACTGTTCCGAATCTATATTCGAGTGCAAACGATTTATTTAGAATATTGAGAGATCTTTTAACTAGAATCCCAAGAAATCTTTTTAGAATATTTCAGTAAAACTCAATCAGCTGCTTAATTTTTAGCTCCAATAAAGTAGAGATTTTTATTTCCTAGAAATTAACGATCTTGTTGAATGACGATTGGTTTTCATTGCAAATATTCGTAGATATTGTCAGAAAACAGATGTCATTTTTTCTGTGCAGTATAAATTACGACAATGAGCTAAAAAATATGATAAAAGACACAATGGAAAGCTGGATGTCAAGAGTCGACACCATGAACTGTATTAATGAAAGCTGCGGTACCAATTTCAAAAATTACTGCAATTAACTGCTTCTTTTAACATGGTAACGTTTTAGGTCGACATTGTTTCTGTATATGTTAAAAATGTGATATTAAAAATGGTGTTTGTTCAGAATGCAACGGCTACTAATATCTAAAAAGTTGACACATTAGCGCGCGCTGTTTGGATCGCGTCGCGTACTTTGTCATTTTTATTCAATGTATGTTTATTTGTGTGTTTTTCTTTCTCGAAATGTACGAAAAGTTATATTATTATGTTTATTTATTTATTAGGAGATTTGTTGAAAACTTTTTGGATTTTATTTAAAATGCTATCCAAATGTGGCCTGTGGCGCCAAAGCGAGAGTGCGAAGAAAGAATATTTTAATGGATTTTAGAAATAAAGTAATATATTTTTAAAATTTGTAGAATGTATTATTTTAGTTTCAATAAGACCACTATATAATCTTAAATATAGCTGAAGTTTAAAGATTCTCACCATTATATTACTAAGTCACATTTGCAGGTAAAACACGCATATTTCTAATTAAAAGTTTGTTTGGACATTTAGAATACAGTCATTATAGAATTTTAAAAAAAAGACTTTGGTTGGGGCAGTGGCGAATTCAGGATTTCGGTCTGGAGGGGGGGGGGGGGGGTATAAAAATTGTTTATATCGTCGTGGTGAATGTCAAACCTCATGG
>BGPR01037893.1:0-14938 GCA_013235015.1 Araneus ventricosus | reverse complement strand
TTCTGAAAAAATATCAATAACTTTATTTTTCTCTTATCAAGTATATATTTTCAGTAAATATGCAACGACTAGACTTCTTAGCGACCAGCATTGTTCACCAGGAACTTTCTTTTTATTTCATGTCAATTAAATCTCTTATAGCAGGGGTAGAGATTTATTTTTGCGCTGAAAGGCCCCATTAAATTTCGGAAGTTGGGCAAAAGGACGCACGATCAGAATCTTAAAGGTTATTCTTCTGTAATTATTATTATACTAGAAAATCAACTGTCATGGTATGACAGGTGCAAATTGCCTCTTCATTCGAGAGATTTCCCGTCAAATTTGACGTGTTTAAATAAATATATATGCGAGACAAATGTTTAACATTGATTGAAAACAAATAAAGTAATCATATGTTTTATGACAGGAAATATATTTTTATTTACATATTTCTTTATTTAAAAAAATCTCTTGGTAAATAACATTCCGTGTGAAGTATTTTTCGTTGTTTAACAATTTTCCTTGTACTTCAGATGTCTTTGTGTAAATTTTAACGTGGCTAAAGAATATTATAAAATTATACCATCACGATTGCACTAAATAATTAAATGCATCGTGGCGTCCAAACTATATCACGTGCATGATATACTACTGACGAAATTTACTACTTTCTATTAAAAAACGGAAATTAATTTGAAATATATGATTAATATAATTTAAAATTTCTCCGGAACTATTGATCATAGCGAGATAAATTTTATATCAATCGATAGCAAATTTTATTTCTCTATTTTAGAGCTATTAAATTTGAAATTAGAACGACAATTACTCTTTTAAATTTAAAATTACTGAAATTTAGGTTCTCTAACAATGAAATAATGCTGTTTAACGTCTCGTAGTGCTATGGCGAGAGTTTTATTGTTGGTGACGTCAAAGCGTTACGGAGAGATCTGGGCTATTATATTAGTAATTATAGACAAGTATATTATTTAAATGCAAATTGTAAATAACTGGTAAGGCCGCAGGTTTCCCACCCATGTCTTCTATTGTCCTTGCTCTTTAACTCTTTCAATACAGAAATGTCCCAAATACCAATTCAAACCCGCCGACTAAGGACATGCTTTACACCCTTTGGGTAAGCAGGATCGGCCTGAGCAATAGACAAATGCCAATTCTAACAAAGTACGGCAGGCGCCCAAGTCCTGTGAAATTTCCAATAAGAAATTCAATCTGTAACTGTGAAATTTCACTGTGATGTACTGTGAAATTTCCACCCTCTTTGGTTAAGTGTGAATGATTGAATATCCGAGGCGCGTGCTTTGTTCGTTAGAGTGGCAAACTCAGATGAGTATGGGAGACAGCGAGACTTGCTTAGAACTCTCCTTTTAGTGTAACCCATTTCCTTGTTATAAATCCCCCTAATAGCCATCAGGCAAGAAGAGTTATCTCTTGTATATCAACCCATTATGAATGCAAGCTGTCATTGCGGTTTATCAGGGGGAGGTAGGGAATTTCTTTTATCATTAAAAGAAAAACTCGTTCGTTTCAGTATTCTGAGGTCCTTTCTCTCCACAGTTCTTAAAAATCTGAGGGTTAAGAAGCACTAGACGTTGAAAATGTAAAAAATCCACCAAAATTCTGGTCTTTTTTGTTTTGATCTTTTACTAGCAAACATATTACCAGTAATCGTCTAGAAAAAGAGAAAAAGAATGTTTCCGATATCTTTATTTGTTCACTCTGTATAAGAATTTTTTTATTGATATTGTGGATTGCCATGTAGATATTTTAAGTATATTTTGAGTATTTTCTGAAAATGAAGTTTTATGACGTTATCCACACTTAAAAATACTCCATATGTATTACATTCTTCGTTACAACTCTGACACTTTTCTTCCATGTTTTATAAGGGTATATTGATAAAAAGTTTGCAAATATAAATCATGTATGAATATGATATAACTGTTGGTATTATTCTGTTGAAGGGAAGAAATTTTAGTCAAAGTGATTGGAATTACAGTCAATGGCAACTCGAAAAGAAAGGGTATAGAAAGACATGAGCTACTGGATCTGCACTGAATGACGTAACATTTGTTTCTATTTGTTTGTGGTTGGTTGGTTTGTTGTGTTTTAATAGCGCAAGATCCAGATTTGGCTAAGCTGCCCTAGACAAACGATTAAAAACAAAACAGATGTTTCTTAAGTAAAATACAAATTTTTAGAATGCAGCTTTTTTAAAAGACAATTTATTTAAACAAGAATTAAAAAGTCAAAATTTTAAATGCTATTGGCAGAAATTATGTTTCATTTAAAAAGTAATATAATAAGACATTAACCAGAAAATTTGAAATCAAAAGAAATGATATGTGTATGCTATGCATTGTATGATAAACGAAATCAAAACATTCTAAAACACTTGGGACGTTTGTCGTCGAGGGCTGGAAATGGAAAGTCAAACGAGAAGGCGTAGGGAAGTGTAGACTTGAAGGAAGGACAGATTTCTGGGTACCTCGGGATTGGGACACCCGTACTCACCTAAAGAAGGTGAACCCCCGAGGGGTCTATGTCATCGGGTAGAACTCCAATAAATAAATCTTGTTTTAAACATTTGATTTTATTTTACAAAATACCACCGCTGGTTCTTTAAAACTAAATTCTGTTTAAACGCATCGATTAGTTTCAAAAACAGTAGAATCGCTGAAAGGGCTGTTTAACTGGGCGTAATGTACAGCACTTGGTCTTTACTGTATTGCAGATACGAGATGTCATCGATTACATGCATGAGTAAGGCTAATATGAAATATTTGACCCTAATTAACAAAAAAGGCTAAAGTCATTGCCTTAAATGAAAATGTTCTGAGTAATATTTTAATTATCAAAGTTATTCATAAAATTCCTACTTTCTGTTTCGACTTATTCTCAATTCACGAAGCTACTGACATCCAGTCAAAAATATGATTAAATTTTAATTTGTGCCCATAACACATAATCTTATAGTCTCTTACCATTTAAATTCAACTCGTTTTATTGAAACTGGAAGATTCAAATAAGTTTGAAAAAAGATTCCAAACGAGGCGAAGTCAAAAATGTCCCTCGTAATCGAAAAGCAAATCGAAACATTTGTTGCCAGATCCCTCGCGAAAAAGCGTCAAAAGGGAAAACTTTTCCCTCTCGAGAGAGGGAAATGCCTTTAAGGCAACTCGAAAAGAGCGACACCTGGCGTAGCTTCCACACACCAGCCGATTATTGTACGCATGAAAGGAATGAACCACTAATGACGACATTCTGCAAAAAGTCTCATTGGGTAGTTATTTTAGCAGAAAATTAGATTTCATTTAAAAGGGGGGAAAATTCTCTTCGAAGTTAGGGTTTTTTATTTTTTAGTTTTCGTTCTCTCTCTATATTTTTAAACCTCTTTTTTCCATTTCTGCGCTTTTCCATTTTTACAGAGATGAGCTATTTATCAGTATGAGATGGAATGGTAGTGAATATTTAACGAAAATATGAATATTTCATGTGGCTTTAATTGTAAAATATCTCATTACATTGGGGGCCATCCACAAAATAAGATTCGTGACACGTTTATGATAATATAGCTTTCTGAAAATATGCTGATTTCAAGAACGAATTTGAAAAATTCGTTTTGAGATATTGAGAATGTATAAAGATACTGCTGAAAATAAAAAAAAGCAAAGAAATTAATGAAATTAATTGAATCTATCTTCCAGATATGCCGTATATATACGTCAAAATTGGATGCTCCGATGCTGCTTATGCCGTATATTTCCGTCTTTCTGATTTTCGGTACATTTGCCCTGAGTATATCGGAATATTTCGTCACACATCTGTTGTCAATAACTCTTTATTGGCGAGAAATAAAAATATGGAACGAGAAATAAATATAGCTGTGGAACGAGAAATAAAAATACGATTTTTTATAAATCAAGTATCCACAACGAGTTCGACTAGGAAGATTTAAATACCCAGATAAATCTTTAAGGAATTTCTGAAAAATAAAAAATTTCGTACCTATATAATTATATTTAATTTTTGGTGCTATTGTCCTGGGTATGTCCGAATATTTTGCCGTACAGCTGCTGACAGTAATTATTCTTTTTTTTTCTAGAATAAATATTATTCCCGGGTTGAATTTAGAGAACGTAAAGATATAGATGTCTGTTTGAATTGTTTTTGGAAAATAATAAGTATCTCTTGTCTACATAACCGGAGCTAAGAAACCTAGCTCTTTAAGAAGAAATTCAAAGCAGAAGAATGTATTTTTTAAATTTTATTTTTGACAGCAAAATTATTAAAAAAAATATTTAAAATGAATACTATAGGAAAATAATTTTTAGGTCCCAGAAGTTCATCCAAGCAACAATACTTTTCAAATTTTGTTAAATCATAGAAAGATTATGAAAAGAAAATTATAATTTTAATCTACTTTTTCTTGCATCCTGTGCTATATTATATAACTCCAATTGCTTTCGATAGGTGATGAATCTAAATCAATATTTTCAATCAGTTCATGCCTCTGGCATGAACACGTGATCTAACAGTTCCACAAAAATGTTTGCAGAATGCGAAGACACTCCATAACAGTTATGACAAAACAGTGGCGAATCCAGGATTCGGGTCGGGAGGGGGGGAATGAGGTCAGAAAAATTTTGTATCGTAGTGACGAATGTCAAACCTCTCGGCTTAGACAAACCAAAACACTCTAACTTGACAAATTTTGCTCATCTGACAATAAGAATCATAAAGAACATTACAGTACTTTCTATAATTTAATAAAAATTACTATGAAATAACTTGCCAAAAAATGTCTTCGACAGCGTCGACGTTACAAGTACAAGTGGAATGACTAGAAAAGTAGGAAAATTTTCGAGCCTGTGAAGCCAGAAAGCAATAATGGTGCGATTTTATTAATTTCTTAATGAAAATTAAGAACAAGTAGTTGTAGTGATTTTAAATAAAATAAAGAGTTTTGGTTTAGCTCTAGGGGGGCTGCAGCCCGATAGTCCCCCCCGGATTCGCCAGTGTGGCAAAAGCAATTTTGCTGTTCGTCCTTCTTTGTCAAGAATAGTTATAATTCTTAAAATTTAGCAAAATTAATTAATTAAATTTTAATTAAAATAAAATAAAAAACAATAACATATTTTGCATTAAATAGAAAGGCGCATATGCAGCCAAATCTAACGAAATACAAAAACAAATAATAGAAATTTAAATTAAAAGAAAATAAATTAAAAGAAAACAATGATAAAATGAAAAGTAATGAAAACAATAGACGTTTTTGCGTGCAAACGCAGCATCAAAAAGTAATTGCTTCAACAGAAATTTTTTTAAAAGTACAACACGAACTATAGAAAAACCAAAAGTTTACCAATACTTAGAACAATTTGTTAAGAAATTATTCAAAATGAAAAGGAACTAAAATGGCTCACTCATCAGAAACCACACGCCATTTTTAGTTCAAAAAGGAACAAGATTTTCTGTGGAAAGGAATGACAAAAAGTCAAAATTTATTCCTTCCTGTGGTCTGAATCTTGTCCGGCCACCAAATAAAGAACACAAATCCAAAATTTTTTTTCAATTTTTCTTCTTTGTCAAGGTTTCATAAACTCAGTTCCATACTCGAATCTTCATTTTCGAAAAGCTCTGATGTCAGCATTAATACGTTTGTCCTCGGTGTCATCTACAAAATTGGTAATCTTACATCATGCCTCATGTATCTGGAAAAACGCTCATAGCTTCAATCCCCAAACTCAACACAACCTCTTATCACGCGTCCCAGAAACCGAATGATCAGAGGAATCTTGATCCCAGTCGTCATGAAACTAGTTGTATTCTTGTAAGAGGTACCTGTGGCATATAAAATAATATATGACACTGGTTAATGGAAGCATCTCCACCAATGTTTGAATACACCTTCGATCAAAGGGGCTCTTTGCAAAGAATGATGTATAATGGGATCTACTTTGATCATACTTTAAATGTCATTGTATTTGTTGCATAGCCGATCTTCCGTTTGTTTGGCATAAACCCTGGTTTCGGATTCTCTCTTTGAAAAGAATGATGTACCATGGGATCCATTTTGATCATTCTTTAAATGTCATTGTATTTGTTGTATAGCCGGTCTTCCGTTTGTCTGGCTTAAAAATTGGGTCTGATTTTTCCTTGAATTTTCTCATTTCTACTCAAGATTTCAAATTCCAACTAGACATCTGCCCGTTCTAGTGCTATTTGAACCAACAATAAGTTTTATCAAATCAGCATCGACAATAGTCCTCTTTTATATCAGTTTTGATCATAAATTTCATGGCATCCCTGTAGAAATATTTCAGCCTTTCTGAAAAGAAAAAATAATAAATAAATGAAAATAAGAAATCTAAAATAATTAATTTTCTATGTAATTTAGTTAATGTAATTAGTTATTGAATCTTCACCTAATAATGATTGTGAATAATACATAATCTATAGATACAAGTCTCTTATTTTTTTAAGAATTATTTAACCTTCTGGTAATTCAATGTACATCCAATGAGTGAAAATGAATGTCCTGATTTTAGAGCTTTACCATGCAATAGCAGTTGCTGCATTGATTTGAAAGATGAAAATTCCAAGAGGTGATATATTCAGGTTTAGAATGGAAGTATTACATGACGCCACCCCACACCCCTGGTGCCCATAACCTCAAGGTTTATCTAACCAACTGGAAGGATGCAGGGTGGATGAGTGCAACCACTTCCACCACAGGGTCCTGAGCTTTAATGAGCCCCATGATTTAAACTTAGGAAAAGCCACAAAAGTTACACTGGAGCAATTACAGAATGAAAACAAAAAAACCGCCTTGCCTGAGCAACTCATAAAGAGTTTGACATTTACAGACGGAAATGATAAAAAAACATTTAAACTACAGAACTTGATTAAATATAATACATGCAGGGAACACACAAAAAAGTTTGGAAAATATACACAATTAAACACAAATATAAAAAAACTGTTCTGAATAAAAAAAATAAACGAAGAAATAAAAATAAAACAAAATAAATTTTGACAGAAATTCTTTGTACTGTTGGTATTTTGGCACTTGATTTTTCTTGCTCCTAAAAATCCGTGTTTTTCTGTGCATAAGCACACACACGCACGCTGAAAATTTCATTAGAGCACGAATCCAAGGATGTATAGGGAATTTGTATTCAAGCAGTTTTGGAAGCATTATAGATGTCCAATATTATCTCCTTCGTTTCATGGTATACAAAAAAACTATAACGCAATTTTTTCCCAAACCTCCTTTAAAATCGGTGATGATCGTTGGCACTATTTCAATTATATCAGTAATCATTTCTAGGGATTGATCTCTCAGCTACCAGAGATAGAGAACTCTTACCTATGCCACCTCGATACCGAAATCAAACTCAGTGGGTTTTCTTTTTTGGGGTATTTATTGAAGATCGCTTGTGTGTCAGACCCCTCCCCCCCCAAAAAAAGAAAAGAAAAACAACAACCAAAGAATCCTTCCATAACTGGTGCGAAATATGTTCGAGATTGTGTCTCCAGTGAGCGACCATTATGTGCCTCCAAGATCATGTACTTCACACTGAGAAAAAAATTGTATAGTGTAAATATCTGTTTTTTATTTGTCTTAAATAACATTTCCGTGTCTTGTCCATCAAACCATTCCGGAACGGTTTCGGGTACTGGGGTAAGAGATGGTGTTCTATTCTGTATGTGCCTTCATGTATAACCACCATCATTGATTTCAAAGTGCGAATTACATATGCTATTGCTAGCATCGACAAAGATTGTTGAATACCGCACATTGAACATCTGTGAGGCCGACATTCAAAACTTGAACATATTGTCTCTTGAATTATACAGGGTGTCCACTGAAGTCCTTTTACCCTACATTAACTTGAGAACGGCGACAACTATTGCCACAAACTTGGTGTCTAGGAATAGTAAAGTGACCACGCGCCTACAAGGCAAAATTGGTTACAGCGCCACCTGGTGGAAACAACGGAGTTAGCGTTCCTATCTCGAAAACGGTACAAGATACTGGGAAAAAGTCAATTACAAAATTGTAGAGCGTCTTCTATTTAGTATGAAAAGACAACTTGTGCTCATTAATACGAAAAACAGAATGCTTAGAATACACATTTGTTTGTTCTCAATTTCCGAAACTGTGACGTCTCAAAACGGGTTAAAAAGAGAAAAACAACTACTTAACACAAGATACCTTTATTTTTTGTGTTTTTGTGTTCAAACTGCTCTCCGTCATCTACAACAAAGATTTGGGCTTTTATTTGAATTTCACTCTGTACGCTTTTTAGCATATCAGTCGGTCCCCTAGCACAGCTACTGTAACACTTCATTGAAAGTCCTACATTGTTGGTGGAATGGTCCATACACCTGCTGCTTGAGTTGTTCCCACAGGAAAAAGTATAATGGAGTCATTTTTCCAAGAAAAACAAAATTTTCTCCTTTTGTCCATGTCTTGTGACATCACAATTTCGGAAAATGCGAACAAACAGATGTGCATTTTAAGCGTTCTGCTCTTCTTATTAATATGCATAAAGTGTCTTTTCGTACTAATTCAAAGACACTCTACAATTTTGTAATTGTTTTTTAACCGTATCATGCACCGTTCTCGAGATAGGAACGCTGAATCCGTTGTTTGCCGCCAGTTGGAGCTGTAACCTATCTCACTGTGTAGCGCATGGTCATTTTGCTATACCTAGACACCAAGTTAGTGACAATAGTTGTCGCCGTTCTCAAGTTAATGAGGGATAGAAAGACTTTAGTGGAAACTCTGTATATCCATCAAAAAAATACGGCAACCATCTGTTGCAAAGTAAAGTTTTGAAATCATAATATTCGTTTTCACTCACCACGCCTTTTGTTCATATTCTGAAATTTATATTTTCATTCGTGTTCTAAATGACAGAACCCGAATTAGTACGAACCTTCCAAAATTTCGCGAAATATGTTTATTAATAGGTATATCGTCCTAAATATTAATAGGTTTAACTTAGAAGAAACTGGCAAATAAATCTAATTTGAATTATAACCTTTCTCTGTATTTTCTTCTTTTGTTACTGTACTACAATATTTACTAATTATTAAGTATTATAAAAATAATTAAGCTGTTATTTACTTTGAATTCTTTAGTGCTTTTGTATTACACTGATGCGAGAAAAGTTCGCAGTTTCCTCTGTACGTCTTCCACCCCACACTAGGCTGTACTGCAGTAACTCAAATATGAAATTCTGATACTCACTTAATTAATAATGAAACCCTTATTTATACTGGAAACACATTCCACCATTCCTTATCGAGGTGTTTTAACTTTTGTTTTCATTCTCTATGTCTTAGACAGAACTCTGCCCCATGTCCCAGGTGCCTGTTGCTATTACGGCAAATGAACAGGTTGGGTGGACATGAGATAGAAGAAACAAACCAAAACCCCCAACCGAAGAACCACCGAGCAACTTTATTTATCCAAAATAATATTTACAGAGAGTATTTTACAAAATACGATACAATTGTTGATTGTTTACAGATGGTTTATATGCTGTTGCTAGATGCAGCCTCTGAGACAAACAGGCGAGGCCGTTCTTCTGTGTTTCTGTTACAATTGGGATTTTTGAGTTTGTAAATGAAAGATGGAAATCTGACAGAAAACTGAAATCTACATAAATTTGAGAATTTGGAGATGTTAATAATGAAAGTGTTGTGTTGAAGAATACTGTTATATAGTTAATTTGATAATATATATAATATAATACCACATATACTCAAATTGTTATGTGGTTTACTTGATGGATTGAAACACTTAAACATATAAATTGTTAAATTGTTATTATCTATAATATAATATCATTTATACCTAAATTGTTAAGTTGTTTACTTGATATTTAAACACACAAATTGTTATCTTGATATTATATAATATAATATTTAAACACTTAGATATATAAAACTGCAGTTCATTAGATTAAAAAAACTGCATTTGCTAAATTAATTTGTCCGTATATATTTCAAGTATCCTTTTTACTAAAAATAAAAAAAGGAAAGATATCACGCATAAATATAAAAAAAGGAAAAGTTAACAATGTCAGACATGAATACAAAAAAGAATTACTCCTGAAAAAAATGGAACTAAAAGATTTATTTATATTAATACACAAAAACAATAATTGACATTAACTTAATCTCTACGCTACATATTATCAGGATATTATCAGGGGGACCCTTTTCTTAAACTAAAAATGTTGATCAACATTCGCGAGAAAAAAACACACACATATTGCATTAACCTAGAAACTCAAAAAGTCCGAGAAATCTTTTTGAAATAGTCCTGAAGTTCCTCTCCTTTTTTTTATGGAAAGGGGGTAAGAATTGGAAGAGAGAAAAAAATTGTTGTCCGCCATGAAATACGTAAACAAATATACTGATAAATAAAAAGGTCTTATCTGTTCGGTCCCTGCGATATCCAAAATTGGTCGGATTCCTCCTTCGTCAATTCCTATGCATCACGACTCTTTCACGTGCACAAAAAACTGAGCAAAAAGGACAGAATTCAAACCGTCCACACCGGAACGACGTATATACACCATTTTTTTCTTTCTTCCAAAAAAATCATCCAGCAGCGCGTCTCGATTCTCGAATAATCTTTTTTCAAGTGAAGGGATCTAACCCCTGTTCACACCCCGGCCTTGCGTCACAGAAAAAACAACGCCTGATTGGACACGCTTGTTGTCAGGCGCTATTTCAGAGTGACCTTATAGCCTCCCCCGCTCGTAGTGTGGTGAGAAAGTGACCTTTAACTGACCTCCTGCACGTAGGCACTGTGCAATCTTGGACCAAGGAAACGCAGAAGGAAAAAAAGAACATTTCTTGTAGCAGAGAGTACTACAGAAAGTATACTGAAATGGTATATTTACTGTGGTTCTCATTTCTAATTAGAGTATTGAAGGAAAATTCTAAATAGTTTATGATGCCCAGAGTTTTTAAGTTACCTATTTTCTGCACCGACATAATTGCGAATGCAGAAACTATGTCTTAGACATACGGAAAAAAGGGAGAGTTCATATCTCAAATTCCTGGTATACTAACACAATTTGGCCGCCTTGTGCTTCTTTTTATGGTGAAGTAAACAGAGTACTGATCGCTTCAAAATGCCAAGACTAGCACTTTTGGACGATTTTACTCCGGAAAGGGGTGGCAGGCAATGAGTAAGATAAGCACATTTCTGTAGTTCTTTGTTAGGCCACGCTCAGTAAAATATAAACATCTCTAAATCCATTTTTCACTTCACCCCTATTTTGGTGAAATCAACTCCGCTTGGCCCATGTGCAAAAGAGCGGATGGTTTCAGAATCCGAGAATCCTCAGTATGTATTTTGATCGCCTTTCTTTCATCCGATTGAAATCAAAATTTGGTACAGATCTACAATTTTTGTGAGAATATTACATACAAAATTTTCTTTATCTAAGCCGTTGTGTTTTTAAATTGTCGCATTCACATATACGCTAATGTGCCGACCAACAGACGGTCAGTGGACTGACTGGATCCAAAAGCTGGCATAGATCTGCTTAGTTGTTGAATAAACCATATGATGATTTTCATCCTTGCATAGATCATTCATTGCGATTTAAGTTATCGTCTTCATATGTACACGGATGGAAAGTCACACAGATTTAACATTAGATAGATTTCGTCCAAAATTTGATAGAGTTTTACGATTTTGGTGTAAAGACCACATACGAAATTTCATCCGTCTAGCTCGTATCTTGTTTGAGTTGTGGTGTTTATAGACAAATAGATATGCCGACAGAACAAAAATTGTCTTTTATCGGATTCGACGAGGTCTCGACGATTAGAATATTTTCCTTTTGTATATTTCATTTAAAGAGGAAGTAAAAAGCAATGAAACTTATAGATTTAAAAAAGTAGAACTTGTCTTATTATAATTATTCTTCAGGAATTCATGAAAATTAATATTACTTCTGACGTATTGGTTTTCAAGCCATCAACCAATTGGTCCCAAGAAAAATTTCCCAAATAATTTGAATCCATATCGAATATAGGCTATAGCCCTTGAAGAAGTGGATTATAATGGATTCCTTATTTGTTTAGTTCTATTCTCTCGGAGTATATTTCTTTGTTTTTTTACTTTCTTTGAATAATTATTGTCTTAAGAAAGACAAGATTCGTAAATGACAGTTAGATTAAAACATATTTACTGTTAAATGATTATTGCTTTAATTAACAGTATTTTGGAATGAGTAATGCTTAAATTAATTTGTCACGGATTTCATCTGACGTAAAAGTTCATTTCCGATTTCTCAAGAAACCTTGACTTCATACGGCACTTTATTTTTACGACGTTCATCTGCGTCCTGAAACTTATCCGCTTATTTCATCCAGGTCGTTCTCACACATCATCTTTGTGTGGCGTACTGTTGAGAAGTCATATCAAGAGAACTTATTTGTAACCGTGGCTTGTTTACATTTTTTTAAACACTTTTTTGTTGTCCAGAGACACTTTACTGTAAAATTCCTCCTTGTCAACGCGGATAGATTAGACATTTGTTTTTTCAATTATTAGTTTTTCTACAGACGTTTGTATTTTTTTGCAATAATTTTCCCCCTCAGGATTTGAGTAACATATATGTGTTAATAGTTTTTGTACATTTTTCATGCTTCTCAGTCCAAATTTAACTGTCCGATTTTCCAGCTTTTCTTATCCAAAATTATACAAATTTTCAAAAAAAAATAATAATAAAGTGATATATTATTTATTTATTTCGAAATCTATGAGAACGTACAAAACTGAACTCGTTGGTATTATATTGCATTTAAGCGTAATAGTTAAATATACAAATGGTATGCTTATTTTGACACTAAGGTCGCAAAATGTTGCTGAAGGAAATTGATCGTTTATTTCTTTTGCCATATGGGACAAAATCTTTTCATTTTTGTAAATAAACTCGTCCAAAGAAACGATGAAACAAGATTACATATCATCATTATTTCATTAAAATGCCGTATGTCAAAAACCACACATATAACATAACACCATAACATACCCGCGAACTAGGAGCCTAAACGGCTCCCTGTCGATTGGATGAGTATGTGTGAAACTTTATTGAAAAGCAAATGAAGAAAAAATTACATAAAGAGATATAAAAACACATAAAAGGGAACTTAACTATACATAAACAGAAAAGAGTATAATGATACATAGAGAGTTACAATCCGAATATAATATAAAATATACACAAGAGGAGTTATCAGATGAGTGCAGTTAAAGGGTAGCATTGTAGCTCAAGCTACATTGTTTCATACAGTTGCAGCTCCATGATTCGGGGCTGTTAGTGTTGTTCGATGCGATAATAAAGAAGAATAGATAATATATTACAACCGGTTACATTGATGATTATTGCCGCAACCATCCCAAAAATTGTGGGACTGGTTCTTGTGTTCTGTCTTGTTACTTTTACTTAGAGATCGCTGGAATATTAACTGAGAATTAAAAAACATGCGAAATTTTGATGTAACAGATGGGACCATTAGCTGAATATGGCATTTTGGGACAACAAGCAAAAGTTTCAGAGCAGATATAGCTAATTTATTCAGTTTTTTTGCATTAATAGAATGTTTTAGAAAATGAGACATTTGACACTTTGATATAACAATCACAATACGATATGGCGAGCTAAGTTACCATTTTCAGTTGAGAAATTTAGCATTTACAGATACAGACGTTAAAAGATATATAGACAACTACCTTCACCAAGTTTTCTTAAATTCAGAAATTAAGAAAGGGACATTTTCGTAATTTGGAGATAAAAGGCAAATTGGGCAACTAAAGTTGAAAAAAGGGATTATTAATGAAGTTACAACAACAACATGAATGCCAACTCTAAAATGCGGGTCTTCTTTTATAAGGAAAAGGGACTATTGTGAACCTAAAATGTTTTTGTCAATTATTTACTCATCAGCTATTCATTTTTACACTAACCACATTAATATAATAATAATTAATTATATTATTAATTATTATTATATTAATGTGGTTAATGTAATTATAATTAATAATAATTAATATTAACAATTAAGACACAGATGTTTGCATTTAGGCGAAATATTTCCTCCCTATCCATTGCTTCAATTTGATTTTTCTGCCACTTCATGACCGCGTCACTGCTTAAATAGCCATATGGTTACAGTTGAAGGGGCATGGAGTGGTGTTACGTTATGTTATATTACTTCAATTCGCATTTATTTCATTTACTGTCAATAGTAACACACAGATATTTGTTTTTTAGGCGGAATTGTTCCTCTCTACCTCATGTGCCAGCCAGATTTCTTTCACTTTAACACACGAGTAACACACAGATATTTGTTGTTACGCGAAAATGTCTTTCTCTGTACCGTGTGGCAGTGACAATTAATGTAAATTCTTGAAGAATATTCCTGATTTATCATTCAAAAATCTCGCTATTTTCAGACACCTTCTCTTGCGTTAGCAAACAGGCCTCACCTTCTTGCGTTTATAAAATGCATTAGAATGTGTTTTGCTGACTTTATCTAAAGAGTTTTGACACACCTCAGTTTTAACAATTGTTTAATTTAACTTTTTGTACAATTTGCCTATGCATAGATCTTACTTTTTTTATAACTTCGCTTTAATTAATCCTATTTTAAAGCTAGTTTGTTTATCTTTAGCCAAGTGTTTGATTCAATTTGCCCAGGAATGGCTCTTGTACCAACAAATCCCACCAAACAGTCAATCGTATTTTAATATAAAATGTTGACACCTGTCATTTCTCAAACGAAGCAGTCCTATTAAGGCGTTTCCAATGATCCCCATTCTTTTCTGGACAGATATTAAACGGTTGCTATTAGTGGACGGTCCCTCGCTTAACCGTAATTAAATTTTTTCCAAAGC
>BGPR01037892.1:0-14938 GCA_013235015.1 Araneus ventricosus | reverse complement strand
TTCTGAAAAAATATCAATAACTTTATTTTTCTCTTATCAAGTATATATTTTCAGTAAATATGCAACGACTAGACTTCTTAGCGACCAGCATTGTTCACCAGGAACTTTCTTTTTATTTCATGTCAATTAAATCTCTTATAGCAGGGGTAGAGATTTATTTTTGCGCTGAAAGGCCCCATTAAATTTCGGAAGTTGGGCAAAAGGACGCACGATCAGAATCTTAAAGGTTATTCTTCTGTAATTATTATTATACTAGAAAATCAACTGTCATGGTATGACAGGTGCAAATTGCCTCTTCATTCGAGAGATTTCCCGTCAAATTTGACGTGTTTAAATAAATATATATGCGAGACAAATGTTTAACATTGATTGAAAACAAATAAAGTAATCATATGTTTTATGACAGGAAATATATTTTTATTTACATATTTCTTTATTTAAAAAAATCTCTTGGTAAATAACATTCCGTGTGAAGTATTTTTCGTTGTTTAACAATTTTCCTTGTACTTCAGATGTCTTTGTGTAAATTTTAACGTGGCTAAAGAATATTATAAAATTATACCATCACGATTGCACTAAATAATTAAATGCATCGTGGCGTCCAAACTATATCACGTGCATGATATACTACTGACGAAATTTACTACTTTCTATTAAAAAACGGAAATTAATTTGAAATATATGATTAATATAATTTAAAATTTCTCCGGAACTATTGATCATAGCGAGATAAATTTTATATCAATCGATAGCAAATTTTATTTCTCTATTTTAGAGCTATTAAATTTGAAATTAGAACGACAATTACTCTTTTAAATTTAAAATTACTGAAATTTAGGTTCTCTAACAATGAAATAATGCTGTTTAACGTCTCGTAGTGCTATGGCGAGAGTTTTATTGTTGGTGACGTCAAAGCGTTACGGAGAGATCTGGGCTATTATATTAGTAATTATAGACAAGTATATTATTTAAATGCAAATTGTAAATAACTGGTAAGGCCGCAGGTTTCCCACCCATGTCTTCTATTGTCCTTGCTCTTTAACTCTTTCAATACAGAAATGTCCCAAATACCAATTCAAACCCGCCGACTAAGGACATGCTTTACACCCTTTGGGTAAGCAGGATCGGCCTGAGCAATAGACAAATGCCAATTCTAACAAAGTACGGCAGGCGCCCAAGTCCTGTGAAATTTCCAATAAGAAATTCAATCTGTAACTGTGAAATTTCACTGTGATGTACTGTGAAATTTCCACCCTCTTTGGTTAAGTGTGAATGATTGAATATCCGAGGCGCGTGCTTTGTTCGTTAGAGTGGCAAACTCAGATGAGTATGGGAGACAGCGAGACTTGCTTAGAACTCTCCTTTTAGTGTAACCCATTTCCTTGTTATAAATCCCCCTAATAGCCATCAGGCAAGAAGAGTTATCTCTTGTATATCAACCCATTATGAATGCAAGCTGTCATTGCGGTTTATCAGGGGGAGGTAGGGAATTTCTTTTATCATTAAAAGAAAAACTCGTTCGTTTCAGTATTCTGAGGTCCTTTCTCTCCACAGTTCTTAAAAATCTGAGGGTTAAGAAGCACTAGACGTTGAAAATGTAAAAAATCCACCAAAATTCTGGTCTTTTTTGTTTTGATCTTTTACTAGCAAACATATTACCAGTAATCGTCTAGAAAAAGAGAAAAAGAATGTTTCCGATATCTTTATTTGTTCACTCTGTATAAGAATTTTTTTATTGATATTGTGGATTGCCATGTAGATATTTTAAGTATATTTTGAGTATTTTCTGAAAATGAAGTTTTATGACGTTATCCACACTTAAAAATACTCCATATGTATTACATTCTTCGTTACAACTCTGACACTTTTCTTCCATGTTTTATAAGGGTATATTGATAAAAAGTTTGCAAATATAAATCATGTATGAATATGATATAACTGTTGGTATTATTCTGTTGAAGGGAAGAAATTTTAGTCAAAGTGATTGGAATTACAGTCAATGGCAACTCGAAAAGAAAGGGTATAGAAAGACATGAGCTACTGGATCTGCACTGAATGACGTAACATTTGTTTCTATTTGTTTGTGGTTGGTTGGTTTGTTGTGTTTTAATAGCGCAAGATCCAGATTTGGCTAAGCTGCCCTAGACAAACGATTAAAAACAAAACAGATGTTTCTTAAGTAAAATACAAATTTTTAGAATGCAGCTTTTTTAAAAGACAATTTATTTAAACAAGAATTAAAAAGTCAAAATTTTAAATGCTATTGGCAGAAATTATGTTTCATTTAAAAAGTAATATAATAAGACATTAACCAGAAAATTTGAAATCAAAAGAAATGATATGTGTATGCTATGCATTGTATGATAAACGAAATCAAAACATTCTAAAACACTTGGGACGTTTGTCGTCGAGGGCTGGAAATGGAAAGTCAAACGAGAAGGCGTAGGGAAGTGTAGACTTGAAGGAAGGACAGATTTCTGGGTACCTCGGGATTGGGACACCCGTACTCACCTAAAGAAGGTGAACCCCCGAGGGGTCTATGTCATCGGGTAGAACTCCAATAAATAAATCTTGTTTTAAACATTTGATTTTATTTTACAAAATACCACCGCTGGTTCTTTAAAACTAAATTCTGTTTAAACGCATCGATTAGTTTCAAAAACAGTAGAATCGCTGAAAGGGCTGTTTAACTGGGCGTAATGTACAGCACTTGGTCTTTACTGTATTGCAGATACGAGATGTCATCGATTACATGCATGAGTAAGGCTAATATGAAATATTTGACCCTAATTAACAAAAAAGGCTAAAGTCATTGCCTTAAATGAAAATGTTCTGAGTAATATTTTAATTATCAAAGTTATTCATAAAATTCCTACTTTCTGTTTCGACTTATTCTCAATTCACGAAGCTACTGACATCCAGTCAAAAATATGATTAAATTTTAATTTGTGCCCATAACACATAATCTTATAGTCTCTTACCATTTAAATTCAACTCGTTTTATTGAAACTGGAAGATTCAAATAAGTTTGAAAAAAGATTCCAAACGAGGCGAAGTCAAAAATGTCCCTCGTAATCGAAAAGCAAATCGAAACATTTGTTGCCAGATCCCTCGCGAAAAAGCGTCAAAAGGGAAAACTTTTCCCTCTCGAGAGAGGGAAATGCCTTTAAGGCAACTCGAAAAGAGCGACACCTGGCGTAGCTTCCACACACCAGCCGATTATTGTACGCATGAAAGGAATGAACCACTAATGACGACATTCTGCAAAAAGTCTCATTGGGTAGTTATTTTAGCAGAAAATTAGATTTCATTTAAAAGGGGGGAAAATTCTCTTCGAAGTTAGGGTTTTTTATTTTTTAGTTTTCGTTCTCTCTCTATATTTTTAAACCTCTTTTTTCCATTTCTGCGCTTTTCCATTTTTACAGAGATGAGCTATTTATCAGTATGAGATGGAATGGTAGTGAATATTTAACGAAAATATGAATATTTCATGTGGCTTTAATTGTAAAATATCTCATTACATTGGGGGCCATCCACAAAATAAGATTCGTGACACGTTTATGATAATATAGCTTTCTGAAAATATGCTGATTTCAAGAACGAATTTGAAAAATTCGTTTTGAGATATTGAGAATGTATAAAGATACTGCTGAAAATAAAAAAAAGCAAAGAAATTAATGAAATTAATTGAATCTATCTTCCAGATATGCCGTATATATACGTCAAAATTGGATGCTCCGATGCTGCTTATGCCGTATATTTCCGTCTTTCTGATTTTCGGTACATTTGCCCTGAGTATATCGGAATATTTCGTCACACATCTGTTGTCAATAACTCTTTATTGGCGAGAAATAAAAATATGGAACGAGAAATAAATATAGCTGTGGAACGAGAAATAAAAATACGATTTTTTATAAATCAAGTATCCACAACGAGTTCGACTAGGAAGATTTAAATACCCAGATAAATCTTTAAGGAATTTCTGAAAAATAAAAAATTTCGTACCTATATAATTATATTTAATTTTTGGTGCTATTGTCCTGGGTATGTCCGAATATTTTGCCGTACAGCTGCTGACAGTAATTATTCTTTTTTTTTCTAGAATAAATATTATTCCCGGGTTGAATTTAGAGAACGTAAAGATATAGATGTCTGTTTGAATTGTTTTTGGAAAATAATAAGTATCTCTTGTCTACATAACCGGAGCTAAGAAACCTAGCTCTTTAAGAAGAAATTCAAAGCAGAAGAATGTATTTTTTAAATTTTATTTTTGACAGCAAAATTATTAAAAAAAATATTTAAAATGAATACTATAGGAAAATAATTTTTAGGTCCCAGAAGTTCATCCAAGCAACAATACTTTTCAAATTTTGTTAAATCATAGAAAGATTATGAAAAGAAAATTATAATTTTAATCTACTTTTTCTTGCATCCTGTGCTATATTATATAACTCCAATTGCTTTCGATAGGTGATGAATCTAAATCAATATTTTCAATCAGTTCATGCCTCTGGCATGAACACGTGATCTAACAGTTCCACAAAAATGTTTGCAGAATGCGAAGACACTCCATAACAGTTATGACAAAACAGTGGCGAATCCAGGATTCGGGTCGGGAGGGGGGGAATGAGGTCAGAAAAATTTTGTATCGTAGTGACGAATGTCAAACCTCTCGGCTTAGACAAACCAAAACACTCTAACTTGACAAATTTTGCTCATCTGACAATAAGAATCATAAAGAACATTACAGTACTTTCTATAATTTAATAAAAATTACTATGAAATAACTTGCCAAAAAATGTCTTCGACAGCGTCGACGTTACAAGTACAAGTGGAATGACTAGAAAAGTAGGAAAATTTTCGAGCCTGTGAAGCCAGAAAGCAATAATGGTGCGATTTTATTAATTTCTTAATGAAAATTAAGAACAAGTAGTTGTAGTGATTTTAAATAAAATAAAGAGTTTTGGTTTAGCTCTAGGGGGGCTGCAGCCCGATAGTCCCCCCCGGATTCGCCAGTGTGGCAAAAGCAATTTTGCTGTTCGTCCTTCTTTGTCAAGAATAGTTATAATTCTTAAAATTTAGCAAAATTAATTAATTAAATTTTAATTAAAATAAAATAAAAAACAATAACATATTTTGCATTAAATAGAAAGGCGCATATGCAGCCAAATCTAACGAAATACAAAAACAAATAATAGAAATTTAAATTAAAAGAAAATAAATTAAAAGAAAACAATGATAAAATGAAAAGTAATGAAAACAATAGACGTTTTTGCGTGCAAACGCAGCATCAAAAAGTAATTGCTTCAACAGAAATTTTTTTAAAAGTACAACACGAACTATAGAAAAACCAAAAGTTTACCAATACTTAGAACAATTTGTTAAGAAATTATTCAAAATGAAAAGGAACTAAAATGGCTCACTCATCAGAAACCACACGCCATTTTTAGTTCAAAAAGGAACAAGATTTTCTGTGGAAAGGAATGACAAAAAGTCAAAATTTATTCCTTCCTGTGGTCTGAATCTTGTCCGGCCACCAAATAAAGAACACAAATCCAAAATTTTTTTTCAATTTTTCTTCTTTGTCAAGGTTTCATAAACTCAGTTCCATACTCGAATCTTCATTTTCGAAAAGCTCTGATGTCAGCATTAATACGTTTGTCCTCGGTGTCATCTACAAAATTGGTAATCTTACATCATGCCTCATGTATCTGGAAAAACGCTCATAGCTTCAATCCCCAAACTCAACACAACCTCTTATCACGCGTCCCAGAAACCGAATGATCAGAGGAATCTTGATCCCAGTCGTCATGAAACTAGTTGTATTCTTGTAAGAGGTACCTGTGGCATATAAAATAATATATGACACTGGTTAATGGAAGCATCTCCACCAATGTTTGAATACACCTTCGATCAAAGGGGCTCTTTGCAAAGAATGATGTATAATGGGATCTACTTTGATCATACTTTAAATGTCATTGTATTTGTTGCATAGCCGATCTTCCGTTTGTTTGGCATAAACCCTGGTTTCGGATTCTCTCTTTGAAAAGAATGATGTACCATGGGATCCATTTTGATCATTCTTTAAATGTCATTGTATTTGTTGTATAGCCGGTCTTCCGTTTGTCTGGCTTAAAAATTGGGTCTGATTTTTCCTTGAATTTTCTCATTTCTACTCAAGATTTCAAATTCCAACTAGACATCTGCCCGTTCTAGTGCTATTTGAACCAACAATAAGTTTTATCAAATCAGCATCGACAATAGTCCTCTTTTATATCAGTTTTGATCATAAATTTCATGGCATCCCTGTAGAAATATTTCAGCCTTTCTGAAAAGAAAAAATAATAAATAAATGAAAATAAGAAATCTAAAATAATTAATTTTCTATGTAATTTAGTTAATGTAATTAGTTATTGAATCTTCACCTAATAATGATTGTGAATAATACATAATCTATAGATACAAGTCTCTTATTTTTTTAAGAATTATTTAACCTTCTGGTAATTCAATGTACATCCAATGAGTGAAAATGAATGTCCTGATTTTAGAGCTTTACCATGCAATAGCAGTTGCTGCATTGATTTGAAAGATGAAAATTCCAAGAGGTGATATATTCAGGTTTAGAATGGAAGTATTACATGACGCCACCCCACACCCCTGGTGCCCATAACCTCAAGGTTTATCTAACCAACTGGAAGGATGCAGGGTGGATGAGTGCAACCACTTCCACCACAGGGTCCTGAGCTTTAATGAGCCCCATGATTTAAACTTAGGAAAAGCCACAAAAGTTACACTGGAGCAATTACAGAATGAAAACAAAAAAACCGCCTTGCCTGAGCAACTCATAAAGAGTTTGACATTTACAGACGGAAATGATAAAAAAACATTTAAACTACAGAACTTGATTAAATATAATACATGCAGGGAACACACAAAAAAGTTTGGAAAATATACACAATTAAACACAAATATAAAAAAACTGTTCTGAATAAAAAAAATAAACGAAGAAATAAAAATAAAACAAAATAAATTTTGACAGAAATTCTTTGTACTGTTGGTATTTTGGCACTTGATTTTTCTTGCTCCTAAAAATCCGTGTTTTTCTGTGCATAAGCACACACACGCACGCTGAAAATTTCATTAGAGCACGAATCCAAGGATGTATAGGGAATTTGTATTCAAGCAGTTTTGGAAGCATTATAGATGTCCAATATTATCTCCTTCGTTTCATGGTATACAAAAAAACTATAACGCAATTTTTTCCCAAACCTCCTTTAAAATCGGTGATGATCGTTGGCACTATTTCAATTATATCAGTAATCATTTCTAGGGATTGATCTCTCAGCTACCAGAGATAGAGAACTCTTACCTATGCCACCTCGATACCGAAATCAAACTCAGTGGGTTTTCTTTTTTGGGGTATTTATTGAAGATCGCTTGTGTGTCAGACCCCTCCCCCCCCAAAAAAAGAAAAGAAAAACAACAACCAAAGAATCCTTCCATAACTGGTGCGAAATATGTTCGAGATTGTGTCTCCAGTGAGCGACCATTATGTGCCTCCAAGATCATGTACTTCACACTGAGAAAAAAATTGTATAGTGTAAATATCTGTTTTTTATTTGTCTTAAATAACATTTCCGTGTCTTGTCCATCAAACCATTCCGGAACGGTTTCGGGTACTGGGGTAAGAGATGGTGTTCTATTCTGTATGTGCCTTCATGTATAACCACCATCATTGATTTCAAAGTGCGAATTACATATGCTATTGCTAGCATCGACAAAGATTGTTGAATACCGCACATTGAACATCTGTGAGGCCGACATTCAAAACTTGAACATATTGTCTCTTGAATTATACAGGGTGTCCACTGAAGTCCTTTTACCCTACATTAACTTGAGAACGGCGACAACTATTGCCACAAACTTGGTGTCTAGGAATAGTAAAGTGACCACGCGCCTACAAGGCAAAATTGGTTACAGCGCCACCTGGTGGAAACAACGGAGTTAGCGTTCCTATCTCGAAAACGGTACAAGATACTGGGAAAAAGTCAATTACAAAATTGTAGAGCGTCTTCTATTTAGTATGAAAAGACAACTTGTGCTCATTAATACGAAAAACAGAATGCTTAGAATACACATTTGTTTGTTCTCAATTTCCGAAACTGTGACGTCTCAAAACGGGTTAAAAAGAGAAAAACAACTACTTAACACAAGATACCTTTATTTTTTGTGTTTTTGTGTTCAAACTGCTCTCCGTCATCTACAACAAAGATTTGGGCTTTTATTTGAATTTCACTCTGTACGCTTTTTAGCATATCAGTCGGTCCCCTAGCACAGCTACTGTAACACTTCATTGAAAGTCCTACATTGTTGGTGGAATGGTCCATACACCTGCTGCTTGAGTTGTTCCCACAGGAAAAAGTATAATGGAGTCATTTTTCCAAGAAAAACAAAATTTTCTCCTTTTGTCCATGTCTTGTGACATCACAATTTCGGAAAATGCGAACAAACAGATGTGCATTTTAAGCGTTCTGCTCTTCTTATTAATATGCATAAAGTGTCTTTTCGTACTAATTCAAAGACACTCTACAATTTTGTAATTGTTTTTTAACCGTATCATGCACCGTTCTCGAGATAGGAACGCTGAATCCGTTGTTTGCCGCCAGTTGGAGCTGTAACCTATCTCACTGTGTAGCGCATGGTCATTTTGCTATACCTAGACACCAAGTTAGTGACAATAGTTGTCGCCGTTCTCAAGTTAATGAGGGATAGAAAGACTTTAGTGGAAACTCTGTATATCCATCAAAAAAATACGGCAACCATCTGTTGCAAAGTAAAGTTTTGAAATCATAATATTCGTTTTCACTCACCACGCCTTTTGTTCATATTCTGAAATTTATATTTTCATTCGTGTTCTAAATGACAGAACCCGAATTAGTACGAACCTTCCAAAATTTCGCGAAATATGTTTATTAATAGGTATATCGTCCTAAATATTAATAGGTTTAACTTAGAAGAAACTGGCAAATAAATCTAATTTGAATTATAACCTTTCTCTGTATTTTCTTCTTTTGTTACTGTACTACAATATTTACTAATTATTAAGTATTATAAAAATAATTAAGCTGTTATTTACTTTGAATTCTTTAGTGCTTTTGTATTACACTGATGCGAGAAAAGTTCGCAGTTTCCTCTGTACGTCTTCCACCCCACACTAGGCTGTACTGCAGTAACTCAAATATGAAATTCTGATACTCACTTAATTAATAATGAAACCCTTATTTATACTGGAAACACATTCCACCATTCCTTATCGAGGTGTTTTAACTTTTGTTTTCATTCTCTATGTCTTAGACAGAACTCTGCCCCATGTCCCAGGTGCCTGTTGCTATTACGGCAAATGAACAGGTTGGGTGGACATGAGATAGAAGAAACAAACCAAAACCCCCAACCGAAGAACCACCGAGCAACTTTATTTATCCAAAATAATATTTACAGAGAGTATTTTACAAAATACGATACAATTGTTGATTGTTTACAGATGGTTTGCATGCTGTTGCTAGATGCAGCCTCTGAGACAAACAGGCGAGGCCGTTCGTATGTGTTTCTGTTACAATTGGGATTTTTGAGTTTGCAAATGAGAGATGGAAATCTGACAGAAAACTGAAATCTACATAAATTTGAGAATTTGGAGATGTTAATAATGAAAGTGTTGTGTTGAAGAATACTGTTATGTAGTTAATTTGATAATATATATAATATAATACCACATATACTCAAATTGTTATGTGGTTTACTTGATGGATTGAAACACTTAAACATATAAATTGTTAAATTGTTATTATCTATAATATAATATGATATATACCTAAATTGTTAAGTTGTTTACTTGATATTTAAACACATAAATTGTTATCTTGATATTATATAATATAATATATAAACACTTAGATATATAAAACTGCAGTTCATTAGATTAAAAAAACTGCATTTGCTAAATTAATTTGTCCGTATATATTTCAAGTATCCTTTTTACTAAAAATAAAAAAAGGAAAGATATCACGCATAAATATAAAAAAAGGAAAAGTTAACAATGTCAGACATGAATACAAAAAAGAATTACTCCTGAAAAAAATGGAACTAAAAGATTTATTTATATTAATACACAAAAACAATAATTGACATTAACTTAATCTCTACGCTACATATTATCAGGATATTATCAGGGGGACCCTTTTCTTAAACTAAAAATGTTGATCAACATTCGCGAGAAAAAAACACACACATATTGCATTAACCTAGAAACTCAAAAAGTCCGAGAAATCTTTTTGAAATAGTCCTGAAGTTCCTCTCCTTTTTTTTATGGAAAGGGGGTAAGAATTGGAAGAGAGAAAAAAATTGTTGTCCGCCATGAAATACGTAAACAAATATACTGATAAATAAAAAGGTCTTATCTGTTCGGTCCCTGCGATATCCAAAATTGGTCGGATTCCTCCTTCGTCAATTCCTATGCATCACGACTCTTTCACGTGCACAAAAAACTGAGCAAAAAGGACAGAATTCAAACCGTCCACACCGGAACGACGTATATACACCATTTTTTTCTTTCTTCCAAAAAAATCATCCAGCAGCGCGTCTCGATTCTCGAATAATCTTTTTTCAAGTGAAGGGATCTAACCCCTGTTCACACCCCGGCCTTGCGTCACAGAAAAAACAACGCCTGATTGGACACGCTTGTTGTCAGGCGCTATTTCAGAGTGACCTTATAGCCTCCCCCGCTCGTAGTGTGGTGAGAAAGTGACCTTTAACTGACCTCCTGCACGTAGGCACTGTGCAATCTTGGACCAAGGAAACGCAGAAGGAAAAAAAGAACATTTCTTGTAGCAGAGAGTACTACAGAAAGTATACTGAAATGGTATATTTACTGTGGTTCTCATTTCTAATTAGAGTATTGAAGGAAAATTCTAAATAGTTTATGATGCCCAGAGTTTTTAAGTTACCTATTTTCTGCACCGACATAATTGCGAATGCAGAAACTATGTCTTAGACATACGGAAAAAAGGGAGAGTTCATATCTCAAATTCCTGGTATACTAACACAATTTGGCCGCCTTGTGCTTCTTTTTATGGTGAAGTAAACAGAGTACTGATCGCTTCAAAATGCCAAGACTAGCACTTTTGGACGATTTTACTCCGGAAAGGGGTGGCAGGCAATGAGTAAGATAAGCACATTTCTGTAGTTCTTTGTTAGGCCACGCTCAGTAAAATATAAACATCTCTAAATCCATTTTTCACTTCACCCCTATTTTGGTGAAATCAACTCCGCTTGGCCCATGTGCAAAAGAGCGGATGGTTTCAGAATCCGAGAATCCTCAGTATGTATTTTGATCGCCTTTCTTTCATCCGATTGAAATCAAAATTTGGTACAGATCTACAATTTTTGTGAGAATATTACATACAAAATTTTCTTTATCTAAGCCGTTGTGTTTTTAAATTGTCGCATTCACATATACGCTAATGTGCCGACCAACAGACGGTCAGTGGACTGACTGGATCCAAAAGCTGGCATAGATCTGCTTAGTTGTTGAATAAACCATATGATGATTTTCATCCTTGCATAGATCATTCATTGCGATTTAAGTTATCGTCTTCATATGTACACGGATGGAAAGTCACACAGATTTAACATTAGATAGATTTCGTCCAAAATTTGATAGAGTTTTACGATTTTGGTGTAAAGACCACATACGAAATTTCATCCGTCTAGCTCGTATCTTGTTTGAGTTGTGGTGTTTATAGACAAATAGATATGCCGACAGAACAAAAATTGTCTTTTATCGGATTCGACGAGGTCTCGACGATTAGAATATTTTCCTTTTGTATATTTCATTTAAAGAGGAAGTAAAAAGCAATGAAACTTATAGATTTAAAAAAGTAGAACTTGTCTTATTATAATTATTCTTCAGGAATTCATGAAAATTAATATTACTTCTGACGTATTGGTTTTCAAGCCATCAACCAATTGGTCCCAAGAAAAATTTCCCAAATAATTTGAATCCATATCGAATATAGGCTATAGCCCTTGAAGAAGTGGATTATAATGGATTCCTTATTTGTTTAGTTCTATTCTCTCGGAGTATATTTCTTTGTTTTTTTACTTTCTTTGAATAATTATTGTCTTAAGAAAGACAAGATTCGTAAATGACAGTTAGATTAAAACATATTTACTGTTAAATGATTATTGCTTTAATTAACAGTATTTTGGAATGAGTAATGCTTAAATTAATTTGTCACGGATTTCATCTGACGTAAAAGTTCATTTCCGATTTCTCAAGAAACCTTGACTTCATACGGCACTTTATTTTTACGACGTTCATCTGCGTCCTGAAACTTATCCGCTTATTTCATCCAGGTCGTTCTCACACATCATCTTTGTGTGGCGTACTGTTGAGAAGTCATATCAAGAGAACTTATTTGTAACCGTGGCTTGTTTACATTTTTTTAAACACTTTTTTGTTGTCCAGAGACACTTTACTGTAAAATTCCTCCTTGTCAACGCGGATAGATTAGACATTTGTTTTTTCAATTATTAGTTTTTCTACAGACGTTTGTATTTTTTTGCAATAATTTTCCCCCTCAGGATTTGAGTAACATATATGTGTTAATAGTTTTTGTACATTTTTCATGCTTCTCAGTCCAAATTTAACTGTCCGATTTTCCAGCTTTTCTTATCCAAAATTATACAAATTTTCAAAAAAAAATAATAATAAAGTGATATATTATTTATTTATTTCGAAATCTATGAGAACGTACAAAACTGAACTCGTTGGTATTATATTGCATTTAAGCGTAATAGTTAAATATACAAATGGTATGCTTATTTTGACACTAAGGTCGCAAAATGTTGCTGAAGGAAATTGATCGTTTATTTCTTTTGCCATATGGGACAAAATCTTTTCATTTTTGTAAATAAACTCGTCCAAAGAAACGATGAAACAAGATTACATATCATCATTATTTCATTAAAATGCCGTATGTCAAAAACCACACATATAACATAACACCATAACATACCCGCGAACTAGGAGCCTAAACGGCTCCCTGTCGATTGGATGAGTATGTGTGAAACTTTATTGAAAAGCAAATGAAGAAAAAATTACATAAAGAGATATAAAAACACATAAAAGGGAACTTAACTATACATAAACAGAAAAGAGTATAATGATACATAGAGAGTTACAATCCGAATATAATATAAAATATACACAAGAGGAGTTATCAGATGAGTGCAGTTAAAGGGTAGCATTGTAGCTCAAGCTACATTGTTTCATACAGTTGCAGCTCCATGATTCGGGGCTGTTAGTGTTGTTCGATGCGATAATAAAGAAGAATAGATAATATATTACAACCGGTTACATTGATGATTATTGCCGCAACCATCCCAAAAATTGTGGGACTGGTTCTTGTGTTCTGTCTTGTTACTTTTACTTAGAGATCGCTGGAATATTAACTGAGAATTAAAAAACATGCGAAATTTTGATGTAACAGATGGGACCATTAGCTGAATATGGCATTTTGGGACAACAAGCAAAAGTTTCAGAGCAGATATAGCTAATTTATTCAGTTTTTTTGCATTAATAGAATGTTTTAGAAAATGAGACATTTGACACTTTGATATAACAATCACAATACGATATGGCGAGCTAAGTTACCATTTTCAGTTGAGAAATTTAGCATTTACAGATACAGACGTTAAAAGATATATAGACAACTACCTTCACCAAGTTTTCTTAAATTCAGAAATTAAGAAAGGGACATTTTCGTAATTTGGAGATAAAAGGCAAATTGGGCAACTAAAGTTGAAAAAAGGGATTATTAATGAAGTTACAACAACAACATGAATGCCAACTCTAAAATGCGGGTCTTCTTTTATAAGGAAAAGGGACTATTGTGAACCTAAAATGTTTTTGTCAATTATTTACTCATCAGCTATTCATTTTTACACTAACCACATTAATATAATAATAATTAATTATATTATTAATTATTATTATATTAATGTGGTTAATGTAATTATAATTAATAATAATTAATATTAACAATTAAGACACAGATGTTTGCATTTAGGCGAAATATTTCCTCCCTATCCATTGCTTCAATTTGATTTTTCTGCCACTTCATGACCGCGTCACTGCTTAAATAGCCATATGGTTACAGTTGAAGGGGCATGGAGTGGTGTTACGTTATGTTATATTACTTCAATTCGCATTTATTTCATTTACTGTCAATAGTAACACACAGATATTTGTTTTTTAGGCGGAATTGTTCCTCTCTACCTCATGTGCCAGCCAGATTTCTTTCACTTTAACACACGAGTAACACACAGATATTTGTTGTTACGCGAAAATGTCTTTCTCTGTACCGTGTGGCAGTGACAATTAATGTAAATTCTTGAAGAATATTCCTGATTTATCATTCAAAAATCTCGCTATTTTCAGACACCTTCTCTTGCGTTAGCAAACAGGCCTCACCTTCTTGCGTTTATAAAATGCATTAGAATGTGTTTTGCTGACTTTATCTAAAGAGTTTTGACACACCTCAGTTTTAACAATTGTTTAATTTAACTTTTTGTACAATTTGCCTATGCATAGATCTTACTTTTTTTATAACTTCGCTTTAATTAATCCTATTTTAAAGCTAGTTTGTTTATCTTTAGCCAAGTGTTTGATTCAATTTGCCCAGGAATGGCTCTTGTACCAACAAATCCCACCAAACAGTCAATCGTATTTTAATATAAAATGTTGACACCTGTCATTTCTCAAACGAAGCAGTCCTATTAAGGCGTTTCCAATGATCCCCATTCTTTTCTGGACAGATATTAAACGGTTGCTATTAGTGGACGGTCCCTCGCTTAACCGTAATTAAATTTTTTCCAAAGC
>BGPR01037891.1:0-14938 GCA_013235015.1 Araneus ventricosus | reverse complement strand
AGACAAATTTATTGACTTAGACTACTTTTTCATACATCTGACTGCTGATTGGTCGAATAATTCGATGCTCGACTCAGGGATAATACAGATATATTAATAAGTTATTAAAAGGGCGGAATTAAGAAATAATAATGCATTTATTAACTCCTATTACTTTTTAAAAGCATCAAATAATTCATAAATTGAATTACACAAAAGTAGTTCAAACTGTGAACCTCCGACAAATATCCAAATCAGAGGAGGTCCATCTACTCAAAAACATGCAGTTCTACAAAAATATTAATAGAATACAATTGAAAAACAATCTTCAAAAATAGTTTTACCTTTAAATAGCCCAAATTTGAATTGTGATTATCTTAATAGTATTTTAGAAAATTATCATCGTATATTTTTTTCTATGAATGACTTCTAACAAAAGAAAACGAATACCTAGTAACCAACCAAGTTCCCGTTGAGGCAAAATGAAAGTGATCCCGAAACCTAAAAACAGCCAATGAAAGAAAAATCGAAGAAAAATAAATCAAGAGCGCAAAACGAACCTTGGGTGAGATTGAGGGTGGAAAACAGAAATAAAAGAAAAAAAACGAGCATTAGTTGGCGGAGCGCCAAACAGGAGAGTCTGAAAATACAGTTCTGGCTAATTTCAAAGGTAGAAAGCCTTAGACTTTCGACTTTGCCTTTCATATCACTTAGTTATGCTTAATGAGATAATTTTGGTACTTTCCAAATTTATTTGGTGCGCAGCCCCTTCCTATGTCTGTCTTATTTGTTAATTCATTTCTGTCTTCTTCTCTCATTTTTATCACTTTTCCATTTTCGTTGATCATCGAACTCTCAGAGTGCAAAAGTAAGAAAATAAGAATAAAAACTAAAATACGAATGTTCAAAATAGTTTTAGTGGGTTCTGCAAATCTGCGACCCTAAAGGACGAGCCACCACTGTCTTTAGGTAAAGCGTAATAACACGCACATCAATAAGAGCAAATAATTCCGCATTCTTGTTCAATATTAGACTATTTTCCTGTTATACCTTAAATTTTTATTTTCTCAAGTTGTTCTTCCATTCTTTATCAAGTCGATAGTTGCAACTATCTGCGAATGAAACTGAGCAACAGTATACGTCATTGGCGATTTTTTTCCTTCCATGATGGTTGGATGATGTACTATTAGACAAATATTTCCATCTCGCAGTTTGTTCTGCGAATAATTTTTTTTCTTCAATAAACATCTCCATTTAAATTTGTGAGAAGTCCCTTTAAATTTAAAAAAGAATTATATCTCTGTAAATTTCGCAGATAGAATCTTGAAACTTAGTTTAAACATAGATGACCCTAAGAGGAACATTTTACTCATTGAAACCTTTACTCTTTGGAGACCGTACAAAGATTTAATTTCTTTAACTTTTTATTAACAACCTCCGAAGAAGTAAAAGTGTTTTCAGAAAAATTCCAACCTTAACTGATGAAATTTTGTAATTGGAAGTATATGCCTAGGTCTAATATTTAAGGAAATAAATGCTTGTTCCACTTTTTGGTGTCACTCTGTATATCCAAACGATTGCGATGTGTTTTTCATTATAAACTGCAATAAAAGATTAAAAAATTGAATTAGCCTCAAGATTTCAACATTCTTGCAAAAAATAGCCGCAAAATATTTCCCTTAATTTACCTAAGTAATACAATCTAGCTGAAAAATAACGATTTCCATCGAAAGCCAAGGTCATGTCCACAAATCTCTTCCAAAGTAACTCAATCTCCTAAATTTTTCTTCGAATTTTTTAACACCTGTGCAAACTCATCCATACTATTCACCTTACATTTTTTTCCGTCACGAAAAAAGCTAGAAAACTCCCTAAACTGTAGTTTTCCTAACTAGGCTTCTCTACAAGTTCCCCAAACTTCTCGAATATTTCTTTTCTAAAATCATGCTATTAAAACTCAGCCAATATACATACCTTAAATTTTTTTCATAATTCTACCAAGAAATAAACGAAGGACTAATTAAGTTCAGCAATGAAGGCAGGAGAAAATGAAGAGCAAAGCAAAACCAAGGGAAATAAATTTAATAAAAAGTTTTTAAAAATACACTTTTATTACTATTAAGTAAAACTTATTTATTTTAATTATTTTCAACTTTTTATTCTTTAATTTATAAATCGTTATTATAAATATTATGGAATCTTTGAATTTTTCCCATATTCACTACCAGGTGGCGCCACGTGTATGGGATAAAATCAATCGATTGCCTGATAATTAAGTTCTTAAAATAATACAATAAAGCATTTTCATCGAAAACAAATAAGTGTAGACAATTTCAAAACTCTGTCACATCAGGAAATGAATGAAAAATCGATTATCAAATTATATCTTTACAAAAATGAAACAAGTCAAGTTAAACAAATTGCCTAAGAATGACAAAGTTCCATTGCCTTTCTATGTTTCCTTAAGCACATTCAAGTCTTCTATGCGTGTGTACGACAGTCGCAGATACTTAGCCGGCCAGTCACATAACCGACAGGACTTTCAGACGGTATATTCTTTAGGATCCGTGAAACTTAGTAAATTTATGCAAACACACACACACATTTCTGCTTTAAGAATAGTTATGTCTTTATTAAATACATTAATTTAATTATTATAAGTACCGAAATAATAATTTTAACATTAATAGTTTAATTATAGTACAAAAATAATCATTAATGACTGTTCAATACCTATTCATATGTAAACGCTTTAGTATAATTCTGTTATAAAACGATCCCTTTTGGAGCAGCACGTGAGCTGTCCCCCTTCTAATCTTCCATGCCACACCAGCGAGAGGACGTTTTGCCCCATACATATGGTTTAGCGTGCAATGTGCCAACATACACGGAAGATTTTCAGTGGAATCGGGTTTCAAGCATCGAACCCTCCGGCCCCGAAGTCGAGACTTTACCACTAGGCCATCACGGGACTTTTTGCTTGCTGTTGTCCAAAAGTTGGTCAGATTGTATCAAAAACAGTTGCCTGATTTGAACTGGTCAAATCCAGGGGACTCTTTCCTCGAATTAGAAAAATAGTTCAGAAAGCAGTTGTAACATAATAATTAGTAAAATAGCGGAAATTTGAATAATTAGTAATAAACTGGAAGTGGAATGAGCCAAAGCAAAAAAAAAAAGAAGGGAGGAGAATTAAAGACATCAGATGATGGTCCAAAAAGAACGAAAGCCAAGGCTTTTTAGTTTTGTATCATATGTGAGGCAACGAAAGAAGAAGAAGTGATACAGAACATTAAATGTCATATTTGTGTCCATACATTGTGTGCTGATGTGAACGTGTTCCAATTTGGAAACCATTTTCTTCAATTGTACCGATGACACAATTTTAATAAGCTATTTTTTCTACCTTAAAGTGCATTTCTTGATTGCACGGTTTTGAAGATAAATAAAGTACAAAAAAAAATCTACGACTTTTTTTTATTAAAATTGTTTCTCTCTAACTGTACTGTCTCTAACAGTACATTAAAAATGTTTAATGGTCCAAATACGCAACTTTCCCCAATAATTTATTAAGTTATTATTTTACGTTTTTAGAAAATAAGCAACATGCAAAGGTAAGCTAAATTTCTTTTAAACACTGTGGCAAAGAATTAGGATTATTTGCTTTCAGATTTCAAAATATTAAGTCACGAATCCCGTTAGAAATATCATTCACGCATCATTCGTCAAACTATTTCTGCCCCTCTTTATATTCATTTTCATAACAAAACTCTGTATAATGAAAGAAGGAAAACGCTTTAACTATAAATTAATGAGATAGTTTATACATTCATGAATCTGCTACCCCTACAGAGAAAAAATATTTTAACATTTTTAACGAAAAATCATGAATAATATCTAACTAATCAGGCATGTGTTTGACAATACCGACCCTTATAAAATGGTTTTGGTAATCTCTAGTTATAGGACAGCATACAATTAGTTGCTAACAATGAAATTCAAAATGAGACTAGAAGATTTTCTGGACGATTTAGTTCTCGTTAACTCAGTTCAGAGGCTTACACAATAAAACTCCAAATTTACGACCTGAGGTAGGAAAAAAAGAGGAAATAAATTAATCTACAAAGTGTTTTTATAATGGTCGGAATAATTAGAATTAAGCTACGAGAGAAGTGCAAACAATAAAAATTAATTAACTAATTACAACACTGTTAAAAAAAGATTGCAGTTAATGAGTTGGCTTTCTCTCTCTCTTCGTGGTTGCTTCTAATACTTTTCTGTTGCCAAAAAGTCCATTAACAATTTGGGCGTTAACCACAGTAGACGCTTGGCTACATTTACCTGCAGAATGCTTAAGTAACAAGAAAGTTATTTTTTCAACCTGACCTAAGAAAGAATAAGAGAACAAAACTGAATATCATAGATTTATTTATAAAAGGGAAGTTTTCAAAAAGCTAGTTATATTAATACACTAAAATGTAGGCAATATATTTTTATAAAACATCTGGAAGTCAAAAGGAAAATCGTAAATTCATTTACGCTTCTATTAATGTACTAAAATGAAGAAAATATTTTTTAAAAAATCTGTCAAGTCTCATCATCATCTGGAAGTCAAAGCAAAAATCGTAAAGGATTCATTGTGACTAAATTTTACTAACGTATAGTTTTCAGCTCCTCAAGATTTTACGACTTTTGCCTTTAAGTCTTTAATGGTTTTCACAGTTCATTAGTATAGGTATTATGGAATCTTATAATAAATTTCCAGATGCACAGGTCCGCGGTGGCCTTGTGGTAACGTCTGGGCTTCAGGGATGGAGGGTTCCAGTCTCGAAACCCGATTCACTGAGATCCGCGGTGTATGTTGGCCCAGTGTACCTTAAATCCGATGTCCTGGGTCAACCATCTTCTAGTTGGTGTGGTGAGGCAGTTTGGAGAGGGAGGTCCCAGTTTAGATCTTGTCATCTGAGAGCGGTTCAAAATTATGAGGTCCGTCCCAAAATAGCCTTCGAGTTACTTCAAAACGGGACGAAACTAAACCAATCCAAATGATGCCTTTCGTATTGAATCAAAACTAAATGAAGTTAGGCGATTAATTGATACTTATGTTATGAAAATTATTGCACTTATAATCATCGGGAAAATATAGTTGTACAGAGTTTATAGCGCATCAGGAAGTGAGAGAGAAATCAATGACAAAATTTCATCTTTACAAACAAGTCAAGTTAAATAAAAGAGTGTAAAAGCATAGGGTTTAACTTTTTTAAAAACAAAGAGATTGGCACATTTCACTACTTTACCACAACCAAAATATATTGCCACATAAAATATCTAATGTATTGTGCAATCATAAGGATCTTCTATCGACCCTTCACATCAATCTGTTGCTACCAATTGACTGACGCATGTGAACGCAAATATTCGGAAGCTTAATTTTGTGTTGATATTGCATAAAAAATCAAATTTCAAGAATTCATAGCAGATCCCAACTCACATTAAAGTTAGGTTTTACTTAAACATAGGCCAACGGTTGTCGGGTGATAAGTTTCGGGATCAAGATTCCAGATTCAAGACCAAATTCAATCGAAGTTCCACTGTATATATAGGCCTTGTGTACGTTAAACCTGCAGGCGTGAGTCAAACATCTTCACACTGATGTGACGTGGAAATTTGAACAGGAGGTATTAGATAAAATGTCATCCTCAGTGGCCTCTATTCAAAAAGAAAAGGTTAGTTTTGAAGAAATATTCTCGTATCTTCAAAACGGAACTTCAGTTTAGTTATATTAACCTCCGTTTTGAGGCAAGACGAGGGCTATTTTTGGATGAATCTCGTGATTTTGAACCGCGGCCAGATGAAGAAGATGGCACCACACCTCGGATCTTCAGCGGAATCGGGTATCGAACCTGTAACCCTCTGTCTCTATAAGCGAGACCGTACCACAAGGACACCACGGCCTCTCAAAGCGAGACTTAATATACTAACTAATTCACTTATATATATGTTGTTATGGGCTTGTTATATAAACGTATTTGAATCGCCTGTTGTCTCCCCCCTTGTGTTTCCGACACCATGTTTGTTTGTAAAGATGTCTTATTTCTGCATCACAAAGGAGCTACCCCCGTCCTGCCTAGGCATGCGATTGTGTGACACTTGCGTACAGTGGCGAATGCGTACAAGTCATTAACTATCAATCAATGAGCTGTGACAATCGGTTGTGTGACTGAGAAAAATAAGACTTCGAGATGTATTAAGTCCGTCTTTTAGATACATTAAGACTGTCTTCTAGATGCATTATTAAAAGGTAAATGAAATCTACTATTGACAGAAAAAATACTAATCAACTATTTGAACTATACAATAATACACGTAGATTTCATTGATATGTTAACTAATTCAAGAAAAATTCTCTCAGATTCATATCACACATTCCTTAAATACCAATAACTTTAATTTGTGGTTAAACAAATTTTTGATTTTTCGGTCCGCTTTGTCAAATCTTCTTGCCAATAGCTATAAATTCTAGCAAACCTATACGAATCACTGACTGATCTCTTCTTGTCGATGACCAACAGATGACTGATTAGGCGTTAATGACTTGTACGCAAATGCTACTATGCGCAAGTGCCACAACACCAGGCATGCGGAGTCGTTGAATAACCAGCGTCACGACAGCAGTCGGTAACTAAAGTCGGAATCCTAGTATCCGTCACTGGCCACGTCTCCCTACGGAGGTACGCCCCGTCATCGGAGTGGAGGTAACTCAACCCCACACCATTACTATACATTCAGGAGAAGCGAGAACCCACTTGCTAATCGGGCGGCTTCTCATCCACAAAATCGTGGTGCTCCCCCCAGGGGGCGGACTTATTTCTGTATGGCTCACCAGCCCTTAAAAGTTTGTAAATGGCCTTCCGGTATATCTTATATAATTTAGCCTTCGTTTTCCTTGTGACTGCGACCAGCAAATATTGAATATTATACATTCAAATTCATCCCTTCCTCAGATAATTATCTAGCATTTTCTCTTAACGCCTAGATTATCAAAAACGTTACAGCCGATCTTGTGTGATCTTTGGTGGAGCTTATAAAAAAGAAAGACTTTTATATAAACGCAGAAGGGCGCATATACAGCATTATTTCGAATTGCAAATCTATTCTAATGGCAGTACAATAGCTAATTTCTAAGCCGTTACAGATAGGTATACTCCAGTTGAAAAAATACTTTAAATATTGTAAAGACTTATGTTTACTGTTGTTTGAGTCAATAAATATAGTGTTGAAAAAATTACGAAGTCTAAATTTTTATACAGTTCCTCCGGTCCTATTAATCATATTTAGCAAAATATTCTTATTCATTAGCATTTTAAACAAAAAAGTCCCTCTCTTCGAGACTGAAACTAACCGATTTATGAAGCTTTGAATTTCACTATTTCAATCGAGTCGTCTGCCACCTCTAGCAAGCGCCGCCCGCTGATTGGTGGATCTTCTTTGAGGCGGCTATTAAATTGGTCTGAAACTAAGATATTCAAAACTTCATAACTCCGTTCGTTTTAGACGCAGAAGAATAGAACCTTTTTTTGCCTATAATATTAGTGTCTCAAGAATATTTCACTAAATATCATTAATAAGCCCGGGGGACTGCATATAGGGTTAATAAGGCCAAAAGGAACTTCCCCCCGCCCTGCCTAAAGATCCGGGTAAACTATTGAATGACCGGCCGACGCAACAGATAGTCAGGCACTGTGGTTCCTGCATAATAGCCCGCATTATGAGCGGCTCATACAACAACCACCCGTTTTACCGGAGTACGACCTGTCATCGGCAGTGGGCCCTAAGCGCCACACCACCATTATTATGCCATCGGGTTGACGAGAGCCTGCTTACTTAAACGGCAGCCTCTCATCCGCGAACTCGCTGTGTCCCCCCCCCATGGGGATATAGGGTTAATAACCTAACTTCGCAATATTTATAAGCTAAATATTTTTTTGTGCATTTAAGCCTTTTTGATGAATAAATTTTGTATTATGTAATGGAGCAAAAGTTTATAATGCGTTACGTAGAATCTGCTTTTACCACAATTTATTGTGTGTGTGTGATGAATTTTTACCAAATAACTTTTAGTACAACGTTTTCTCGCTGAGATATATATACATATAGGTTATTTATTGAGTGTTATAACAAAATCATTGGAATCATTCTTAAGGCTAATTAAAAAGACATCTTGGTAAGGTTAAGTTATATCACAAACAAGGCGTTTGTAGTTAATTGCTCGTTTCCTTGAAAAAGGTTAAGAGAAACAGCATCTCAATTATGAAAAAGTTGATCTCACCATTCTTTACAGTTAACGTAACTATGTAACCCAAACAAGTTTTTTAATATATATCCAGTCAAATATATCAGCAAGAATCTCTTAGAAAACCTGGGGATCTAGAAATTCAATAATTTCGAAATTTAATGAACTGAAAACTACCGTGGATTTTCTTTTTCCACAAGCTCATTGTTATATTACTTTACTTTCATAACAAGTGCTCGAATCGATGTTAATTTTTACCAATTATAAGTCACACTAAATTAAGCAATTTCAAAATATTTTTATGAGTTATTCAGCTCAAATTCCTGTCCAGTTTCTAAATATTTTTTAAATCAAAAATACCAAACAATAAGGAGCTTAATTCGAACGAATGTTGGTTTTACGCCGTTAATTCCGGAGAGAATAAAAATACCGGATGCCTATTACCGGATGTTTATTCGTATGAAATGTAAATTGGCATGACAAATAATTTTCTACACCATCTGCATATCCATTTATTCGTTTTTCCTACACTGTTGTGAATTATTCTAAACCACCAGTTTATTGGGGCGTGTTTAATCAATTTCCGACAAGTGTTTACTTGACAACCATAAGTGGTACAGGAATAATGATGTGCATTCCGCATATAAATGGAAGTGAACTTACTGTACACCATTATAGTATCTCTTGCGATTCAAATACGTTTATATAACAAGCCATAACGACATCTATATAAGTGAATTAGTTAGTATATTTAAGTCCCGCTTTGAGAGGCCGCGGTGTCCTTGTGGTACGGTCTCGCTTGTAGAGAGGGAGGGTTACAGGTTCGATACCCAATTCCGCTGACGATCCGAGGTGTGGTGCCATCCTCTTCATCTGGCCGCGGTTCAAGATCACGAGATTCATCCAAAAATAGTCCTCGCTTTGCTTCAAAATGGAGGTTAATATAATTAAATTAAAGTCCCGTTTTGAAGGTACGCGAATATTTTTTCAAAACGAACCTTGTCTTTTTGAATAGAGGCCAGATACTGAGGATGACATTGTATCTAATACCTCCTGTTCAAATTTCCACGTCACACCAATGTGAAGATGCTTGACTCACGCCTGCAAATTTAACGTACACAAGGCCTATATATACAGTGGAACTTTGATTGAATTTGGTCTTGAATCTGGAATCTTGATCCCGAAACTTATCACCCGACAACCGTTGGCCTATGTTTAAGTAAAACCTAACTTTAATGTGAGTTGGGATCTGCTATGAATTCTTGAAATTCGATTTTTTTATACAATATCAACACAAAATTAAGCTTCCGAATATTTGCGTTCACATGCGTCAGTCAATTGGTAGCAACAGATTGATGTGAAGGGTCGATAGAAGATCCTTATGATTGCACGATAAATTAGATATTTTAAGTGGCAATATATTGTGGTTGTGGTAAAGTAGTAAAATGTACCAATCTCTTTGTTTTTTAAACCCTATGCTTTTACACTCTTTTATTTAACTTGACTTGTTTGTAACGATGAAATTTTGTCATTGATTTCTCTCTCACTTCCTGATGAGCTAGCGTTTTGAAACTCTATACAACTATATTTTCCCGATGATTATAAGAGCAATAATTTTCATATTTTCAGAACATAAGTATCAATTAATCGCCTAACTTCATTTAGTTTTGATTCAATACGAAAGACATCATTTGGATTGGTTTAGTTTAGTTACGTCCCGTTTTGAAGTAACTCGAAGGCTATTTTGGGACGGACCTCATAATTTTGAACCGCTCTCAGATGACAAGATCTAAACTGGGACCTCCCTCTCCAAACTGCCTCACCACACCAACTAGAAGATGGTTGACCCAGGACATCAGATTTAAGGTACACTGGGCCAACATACACCGCGGATCTCAGTGAATCGGGTTTCGAAACTGGAACCCTCCATCCCTGAAGCCCAGACGTTACCACAAGGCCACCGCGGACCTGTGCATCTGGAAATTTATTATAAGATTCCATAATACCTATACTAATGAACTGTGAAAACCATTAAAGACTTAAAGGCAAAATTCGTAAAATCTTGAGGAGCTGAAAACTATACGCTAGTAAAATTTAGTCACAATGAATCCTTTACGATTTTTGCTTTGACTTCCAGATGATGATGAGACTTGACAGATTTTTAAAAAATTATTTTCTTCATTTTAGTACATTAATAGAAGCGTAAATGAATTTACGATTTTCCTTCTGACTTCCAGATGTTTTATAAAAATATATTTCCTACATTTTAGTGTATTAATATAACTAGCTTTTTGAAAACTTCCTTTTTATAAATAAATCTATGATATTCAGTTTTGTTCTCTTATTCTTTCTTATGTCAGGTTGAAAAAATAACTTTCTTGTTACTTAAGCATTCTCCAGGTAAATGTAGCCAAGCGTCTACTGTGGTTAACGCCCAAATTGTTAATGGACTTTTTGGCAACAGAAAAGTATTAGAAGCAACCACGAAGAGAGAGAGAAAGAAAGCCAACTCATTAACTGCAATCTTTTTTTAACTTAGTGTTGTAATTAGTTAATTAATTTTTATTGTTTGCGCTGCTCTCGTAGCTTAATTCTAATTATTCCGACCATTATAAAAACACTTTGTAGATTAATTTATTTCCTCTTTTTTTCCTACCTCAGGTCGTAAATTTGGAGTTTTATTGTGTAAGCCTGAACTGAGTTAACGAGAACTAAATCGTCCAGAAAATCTTCTAGTCTCATTTTGAATTTCATTGTTAGCAACTAATTGTATGCTTTCCTATAACTAGAGATTACCAAAACCATTTTATAAGGGTCGGTATTGTCAAACACATGCCTGATTAGTTAGATATTATTCATGATTTTTCGTTAAAATATTTTTGTCTTTATAGGGGTAGCAGATTCATGAATGTATAAACTATCTCATTAATTTATAGTTAAAGCGTTTTCCTTCTTTCATTATACGGAGTTTTGTTATGAAAATGAATATAAAGAGGGGCAGAAATAGTTTGACGAAGGATGCGTGAAAGATATTTCTAACGGGATTCGTGACTTAATACTTTGAAGTCTGAAAGCAAATAATCCTAATTCTTTGCCACAGTGTTTAAAAGAAATTTAGTTTACCTTTGCATGTTGCTTATTTTTTAAAAACGCAAAATAATAATTTAATAAATTATTGGCGAAAGTTGCGTATTTGGACCATTAAACATTTTTAATGTACTGTTAGAGATAGTACAGTTAGAGAGTAACAATTTTAATAAAAAAAGTCGTAGATTTTTTTGTACTTTATTTATCTTCAAAACCGTGTAATCAAGAAATGCACTTTAAAGTAAAAGAAATAGCTTATTAAAATTGTGTCATCGGTACAATTGAAGAAAATGGTTTTCAAATTGGAACACGTTCACATCAGCACACAATATATGGACACAAATATGACATTTTATGTTCAGTATCACTTCTTCTTCCTTCGTTGCCTCACATATGATACAAAACTAAAAAGCCTTGGCTTTCGTTCTTTTTGGACCATCATCTGATGTCTTTAATTCTCCTCCCCCTTTTTTTTTGGTTTGGCTCGTTCCACTTTCAGTTTATTACTAATTATTCAAATTTACACTCTTTTACTAATTATTATGTTACAACTGCTTTCTGAACTATTCTTCTAATTCGAGGAAAGAGTGCCCTGGATTTGACCATTTCAAATCAGAAAACTGTTTTTGATACAATCTGATCAACTTTTGGACAACAGCAAGCAAAAAGGCCCTCGATGGCCTAGTGGTAAAGTCTCGACTTCGGGGCCGGCGGGTTCGATGTTTGAAACCCGATTCCACTGAAAATCTTCCGTGTATGTTGGCACATTGCACGCTAAACCATATGTATGGGGCAAAACGTCCTTTCGCTGGTGTGGCATGGAAGCTTAGAAGGGGGACAGCTCACGTGCTGCTCCAAAAGGGATCGTTTTATAACAGAATTATACTAAAGCGTTTACATATGAATAGCTATTGAACAGTCATTAATTATTATTACTCGTGAATTATTATTGTACTATAATTAAACTATTAATGTTAAAATTATTATTTCGGTACTTATAATAATTAAACCACTTAATGTACTTAATAACGACAAAACTATTCTTAAAGCAGGAATTTTTGCATAAATTTACTAAGTTTCACGGATCCTAAAGAATATGCCGTCTGAAAGTCCTGTCGGTTATGTGACTGGCCGGCTAAGTATCTGCGACTGTCGTACACGCGCATAGAAGACTTGAATGTGCTTAAGGAAACATAGAAAGACAATTTAACTTTGTCATTCTTAGGCAATTTGTTTAACTTGACTTGTTTCATTTTTGTAAAGATATAATTTGATAATCGATTTTTCATTCATTTCCTGATGTGACAACGTTTTGAAATTGGCTACACTTATTTGTTTTCGATAAAAATGCTTTATTTTATTATTTTAAGAACTTAATTATCTGGCAATCGATTGATTTTATTTCATACACGTGGCGCCACCTGTAATGAATATAGGAAAAATTCAAAGATTCCATAATATTTATAATAACGATTTATAAATTAAAGAATAAAAAGTTGAAAATAATTAAAATAAATAAGTTTTACTTAATAGTAATAAAAGTGTATTTTTAAAAACTGTTTATTAAATTTATTTCCCTTGGTTTTGCTTTGCTCTTCATTTTCTCCTGCCTTCATTGCTGAACTTAATTAGTCCTTCGTTTATTTCTTGGTAGAATTATGAAAAAAATTTAAGGTATGCATATTGGATGAGTTTTAATAGCATGATTTTAGAAAAGAAATATTCGAGAAGTTTGGGGAACTTGTAGAGAAGCCTAGTTAGGAAAACTACAGTTTAGGGAGTTTTGTAGCTTTTTTCGTGACGGAAAAAAATGGAAGGTGAATAGTATGGATGAGTTTGCACAGGTGTTAAAATATTCGAAGAAAAATTTAGGAGATTGAGTTACTTACTTTGGAAGAGATTTGTGGACATGACCTCGGCTTTCGATGGAAATCGTTATTTTTCAGCTTGATTGTATTACTTAGGTAAATTAAGGGAATATTCTGCGGCTATTTTTTGCAAGAATGTTGAAATCTTGAGGCTAATTTAATTTTTTAATCTTTTATTGCAGTTTATAATGAAAAACACATCGCAATCGTTTGGATATACAGTGACCCCAAAAAGTGGAACAAGCATTTATTTCCTTAAATATTAGACCTAGGCATATATTTCCAATTACAAGATTTCATCAGTTAAGGTAGGAATTTTTCTGAAAACACTTTGGCTTCTTCGGAGGTTGTTAATAAAAAGTTAAAGAAACTAAATTTTTGTACGGTCTCCAAAGGGTAAAGGTGTCAATGAGTAAAATGTTCCTCTTAGGGTCATCTATGTTTAAACTAAGTTTCAAGATTCTATCTGCAAAATTTACAGAGATATAATTATTTTTAAATTTAAAGGGACTTCTCACAAATTTAAATGTAGATGTTTATTGAAGAAAAAAATTATTCACAGAAAAAACTGCGAAATGGAAATATTTGTCTAATAGTACATCATCCAACCATCATGGAAGGAAAAAAATCGCCAATGGCGCATACTGTTGCTCAGTTTCATTGGCAGATAGTTGCAACTATCGACTTGATAAAGAATGGAAGAACAACTTGAGAAAATAAAAATTTAAGGTATAACAGGAAAATAGTCTAATATTGAACAAGAATGCGGAATTATTTGCTCTTATTGATGTGCGTGTTATTACGCTTTACCTAAAGACAGTGGTGGCTCGTCCTTTAGGGTCGCAGATTTGCAGAACCCACTAAAACTATTTTGAACTTTCGTATTTTAGTTTTTATTCTTATTTTCTTACTTTTGCACTCTGAGAGTTGGATGATCAAGGAAAATGGAAAAGTGATAAAAATGAGAGAAGAAGACTGAAATGAATTAACAAATAAGACAGACTTAGGAAGGGGCTGCGCACCAAATAAATTTGGAAAGTACCAAAATTCTCTCATTAAGCATAACTAAGTGATATGAAAGGCAAAGTCGAAAGTCTAAGGCTTTCTACCTTTGAAATTAGCCAGAACTGTATTTTCGGACTCTCCTGTTTGGCGCTTGGCCAACTAATGCTCGTTTTTTTCTTTTATTTCTGTTTTCCACCCTCAATCTCACCCAAGGTTCGTTTTGCGCCCTTGATTTATTTTTCTTCGATTTTTCTTTCATTGGCTGTTTTTAGGTTTCGGGTTCACTTTCATTTTGCCTCAACGGGAACTTGGTTGGTTACTAGGTATTCGTTTTCTTTTTTGTTAGAAGTCATTCATAGAAAAAAATATACGATGATAATTTTCTTAAATACTATTAAGATAATCACAATTCAAATTTGGGCTATTTAAAGGTAAAACTATTTTTGAAGATTGTTTTTCAATTGTATTCTATTAATATTTTTGTAGAACTGCATGTTTTTGAGTAGATGGACCTCCGCTGATTTGGATATTTGTCGGAGGTGCACAGTTTGAACTACTTTTGTGTAATTCAATTTATGAATTATTTGATGCTTTTAAAAAGTAATAGGAGTTAATAAATGCATTATTATTTCTTGATTCCGCCCTTTTAATAACTTATTGCTATATCTGTATTATCCCTGAGTCGAGCATCGAATTATTCGATCAAACA
>BGPR01037890.1:0-14939 GCA_013235015.1 Araneus ventricosus | reverse complement strand
TTATCGTAACAAAGATTTTACTATCAAAAATTAGTTATATTTTTAAAGATAAATCTGATAGGAAGCAGGCAAAATGGTAAAGTAAACGAAGATATAGAATATATATATATATATATATATGTAATATAGATATATCTATAATACATATCTATAGATATGGATATAGAATAGAAGAATAGGTGCTATTTAATTTTTGATATTCCAAAATCAAAAATTTACATTACGAATCTAATTTCATTTATATAACATGTATAATATTAATTTGTTTCTAAATTCGCCATTCAGAAGATCTGTAAATAATTAATAATTTACAAAACCGTTTGTTCATTAAAACTAAACACCAAAATACTGAAATAAATGTACATTTTGTGGAACAACATCCGAAGAAATTGTTAAAAAGTATTTAACCTCGTTAATTTCCGCGGCTTCGAACAGAAGATCTTATAAACTTATTCTTCAAGAAATAAATTCAGCAGATTGAAGAAGAGGGGAACATATCGCAGGAAATGAACGACATCATTGCATTATTGGTAGCCACGAACAATTCTGTTGGTGGTATAGGATTTCTCAGAAAAGATACAATGGAACAGAGAAAAATGAAAGAATGATTAATTCAGGATAGTATTAATTCATGGACACATTAACGAAGGATAATCTTTTCAATTTGTCGTCGAGCATTAGATATTTCCTATTTCTGAATTAGGGGCTATGTCATGGTGTATTCACCTTTAGGGTATCAGTTAAAGTAGACATGGATCTCGGATCAAGAACTGAATACGAATTCCCAATTATAGAGATATATTTCAATCGTCATTGTATTCACAAACATTGTAGTAAGTAATATCGTTCAATTTTTATAATATAATATAAAATATTTATTGCTTGAATATCTGCAAAAAAATCGCAATTATTTAAAAGCAAGCGAAGTTTAACTCTTTATATCCCGAATTAATTTACCAGCAAATTCGCTATTTTATTTTTGAACCATTAGATAAGTTTTGGGACAAAACAATAACTTTTGATAAAAAACTTTAGTTAATTAAATGAATAATTGTTTTTTAATTCCTGCCTTCAGCTGCTATCCACTGCTTGCGGTTGGACTGCATTCATAGTGTTTTGGGGAATTCTGTGAAGAAAGAATGTCATATGTCGAAGTTATAACCGTGATTAAAGTAGGACTTTTAATTACCGTCGGGATATTTGAAATAAATTTTAACAAATGTATTTAAAACAGTAACAAATACATTAAAGAATATGTCGTTTTACTTATTATTAGAATCATCACGGTCCGTCCTGACACAGAAGCGACTGAAATAATGATTCTCTTTTGCATTTACTTAATCTATATGCAGTTATTATAGATACGGAAATTTCGTTACCAGACGATTCTTTCATTTATTGTTACAGAGCATGCTTGGAATTTTTCATCGATATCTATCACAGAGAAATATTACTCCCGACAAATCCATTAAAATCTCATCAAAAATAGGGGCAGCCTGTTTCACTCTTGATGCTATTACTGATCTCTAGGTGATAATTTTCTTGTTTGATTGATTTGCCTTCCTGCTTCAAGCTCTTCCTCTCCTTTCGCATCTCAATTTTCCAGTTAAGGTGACGACATCTTGAAAAGCCTAATTCACTTATATAAACTTACCTCCGGTCGGGCACAATGCAAATGCTAACACGATCGAGCGCAACTCTTCTGTGAGATTTAAAGTTAAATTTTTTGTTTGCGCTTAAAGAAAAGTTTAACAAACTGAACGATTCGGTCTTAGAAAGCTGTATTTGCATTTTTCAACAACTGTTTTGTATTTCCTTCCAGTTTTAAGTTACAAAATGTTCAGGAAATCAGGAGAGAGTTGATGTTTGTTTTCCTGTAAGATTCCTTAGCAATGGAAATTGTTGTCGTTCAGAACCTGAAATAATTCGACATTTTTGAAACAAAATACTCGAAACAACAATCAATATCACTGAATTAGGGATTGGGACACAGGTGTAACAACTTTTGCTGGTACATAAAACGAAATATTGATCAAAATTTGGGAAATCAAAAATAAAAACGTAGACGTGAGCAACTCAACTTCCAGATTACGTGCCCCTCACGTACATCAAAAGAGCACTAGAGAGAAAACCACGATACCCTAGTGTAAGTGGTCGGGAACCAGGAAGCTAATAGAGCAGCTACTACTAACTTTCTCGGTAAAACCCAAACTCGGGCATAAAACAATATGGGTTTTTCATTTGACAGATTAGATGCGAACGACGGAAGGTTTAACTTGTATAGTGTTTAAATTTCCACTTTGTGAGAAATCTGAAGTGTCATTTCGAATAATTTACATGCGTTTAAAATTATTTTTTAAAATAAATTAAAAGCATTTTGAATGATATAACATCAATGTGCAAACCTAATTATCTGCCTTTTTTGTCAAAGGAAACAACACATGAACTTGCTGCATCAAAAGGAAAATAATTTCATTTTAAATTGCACTTAATTTTATTCCTTATCAGCGATGTATTTCATATTTTGCCAGTTTGTCATTCGGCCTTGTATAGAATGCAGAGGAAATGTGTAAAATATTAACCGTTTCGTACTTTGCCTAAAAATACCTAGACATTCTATAAAATGGAGGATTTTAAACTTTGCAGGTAACATATGGCTAACAAAGAGTAAAACATGGAAAAAACTGGTCTGGAGAATATTTTGTGAGTTTCATAATTTGAAGGAAATAAACTAAACGGTTGAATAAATTTTCTCCTGTCAGAACCAGTAAGATGATGGCAGACAACCTTTTTCTTTTTCATAAAGAATTATGGTTGTTATGTGTTGTAATTGTTTCACATAAGAAAAGGAAAAAAGAACTGTCCAATACAAAATATGTCATTTTTAGCTTATCTATATAAACTGTTCTTTATCGAAAAAAATCATCAAATATTTGAAATAATATTTTACTTTTTTATGTTACATTTGGAATAGATTAAAAACTGCTGGGGGTTTATTATCTCGAGAATATTGATCACCTAAATTTTCAGTATCTACTTATTTTCAGAAGCGAGTTTAAGTATAAATTTTTAATTCAGTGTTTTGAGAAAAAAAATCGTAAAATACTAGACAAAGCAAAAAGCATATTTTTATAAATGAAAAATTTATCCTTACATACTGAATGAAACGTTTTCACTCCGTCATTATTTTTCATCAAACGAGGATTAATGCTTTTTTCAGTTCCCATTTTTAATCCATTTATCTCAAGCATTAATTGTTGATAAAAATATGTCTTCGTTTTACTTATTCACATTTAAAGCTCTGAAATATGTGTAACTTGTGTCTTTTAAAAGAGAAAACAAATTGCATAATTTTCATATGGATATTCCTCACAGTTCTTGGGGTAAATTACAGAGCGGTAAAAATTTATTGGATCCATTTCAAAAATTAATGAAAAAAAAACACACGCAATATATCAACTTCGTTAAATTTAAATAAGAGAGAATAACTGGAATTTTTTTTACAGATAGGTAACACGCCGTTACGGCGCACTAAATCTGTTTCAGCGAGAGATTCCCAACCCAAGCGGCAAAATGGCTACCGTGCAGAAGAAGTCACGTATCCGGTTCCTCGAAACAAATCAATTGTAACAGTTCAAAGACGTTTTCTGTTAGAATATACAAATTGTCATTAAGAACTCCATTAAGCGCTGGTATGAGCAATTAAGGAGCGAAAGTCTCCCTCACCAGTTCAACAACTTGGTCTGAGACCGATGGTCTTCCAGCTCTTTTCCTTAAATTGCTTGGAGTTCCCTTAAGTTGCTTGTAGTTCCCTTAAGTTGCTTAAAGTTCCCATCAGTTGCTTGTAGTTCCCTTAAGTTGCTTGTAGTTCCCTTAAATTGCTTGGAGTTCCCTTCAGTTGCTTGGAGATCCCTTAAGTTGCTTGGAGATCCCTTAAGTTGCTTGGAGTTCCCTTAAATTGTTTGGAGTTCCCTTAATTTGCTTGGAGTATTGATGGATTTCTTACTTTTATACCAAAAATTTCGATATACTTAGGCGAAAAAATCATTGAACAGTTACAATTGATTTTCTTTTCTCGAACCAGTGACTTGCCAGACGTGCATTTTGCTGCACGGAGGCCATTTTGACATTTGCTTTGGGAATCTCCCCCTGCAGCAGATTTAGTGAGACGTAACGGCGCTTTACCTGTCTGAAAAAAAAACCGTTTTGAGCTATTTGCATTTTAAAAAAAGCAAAATTACTTACTACATTATAGGGTATTTTATTAATTTTTGAAATGGGTTTCAATAACTTATCACCCTACTGTGTATACTCTCATAACTCTTCTTAGGAAATTAAGATTAGACTTAAGTTTACTTGTGAGGCTAGATCCATTAAAAACTGTTCAAAAAGATACCTCTCCAAGGTATACAAGATATAAAACACACAAAAGCAGAAGCCACACGGGAAACAAATGAGCAGCCGCGAAGAAACCCACCCAGAAACTCAACAACAAAGGAAACAGCAGGTCGCAGATAAATTAACCTTTTCCTTCCGGCGGTACGGTACAACTGTTTTACCAGAAAATGTTTTACCTTTGAATGCGGGTCGGTACAACTGCTGCACCAGACACAAGTGAGAATTTCTCTCCCCGTAATCTACGCAGTTCTTCTGGTTTAACCCTCCCACACTGAGCGAGGCGGTCTGGGGCGGGTTAGAAATTTTCCCTTAACAACAATGACGGCCGGTCTGAGACGGTTGGCTCTATTTGAGGGGAAGTGAGGTTCTGAGATCGCTTAGGAGATAAGCGCGGTAGGGGGTTCAATTATCCTGGGCCACCTCAGACCATTTCTCTGCGCCATAAGGGAAGGTTACAGCAGGGGTGGGGTGATGGGGTAAATGGCCACCCTGGTTGGGAGAGTCCAATTTATGTCGCATCTTCCTAAAAAGACCCGTGCTTAAAGGGGATAGAAGAAAACAGTCACTTCGAGATTAAAGAGTTAAGTCCCCGTAGCCTGAAGGTTAAAAGACAAGAAATAATTTTTATCTGATCTTTAGGAAATCAAGACAGATCAAAAGTATTTAATCTAATAACAATATTTTTATATTATTACTATTTTTAACTACAGATTGTCTACTTCAAATTTTTAAGCCATAATCAAAGAATATTATAATTTCTCTTTGTCTTTATAAAATGTGTGAAAAATCAGTGGTACAATTACTTAATGAATTTAAGTTCAATCATGCTTATATTTTATCATGAAATTGTCGATGATAAAAGCACTAATAACGAGAATATATTCTATATATTACCGGTCTTATTTATACAATTTCGTTGTAAAACGAATTTCTATTTTCACGGAATACAAAACAAAATGAATAAAATTTCATATTCCATTTCATTGTTTCGTATTAACTTCGTTCATTGTTTTCATTCGTGAAATCCATGAATGATAATGCTGAGGCAAAAACCTTATTTTATTGGTTTTTTATCCTTTATAGGAAATATACGCATATGTTAATATGCAATCATTTACTTTGTTCGGAAAAATTCTTAGATAATATATATATCAATGCACTATTTAAGAAATTATTTGAGAGAATAAAGTTTTGAAAATTTTATGTCATGACTGAATTTTCATTTATTGTACCTGTTTAAAAAAGAATTCTTCAGTAACCTGTCTTTTCAAAGGCTTTGTAACTAATTCAACCTTTCTGAAACTGCGCAGTCATGAAAACTAATAAGGTAAATGCCCGCAGAGATATTCATTTACTTAAACATCTGCAGAAGAAATCGTTGAATATTATCTAGACTCATAACTTGTTATCGCTTCGAGTAAAATATCTGACAAATTCCTTTCCGCCTAAATTGAATTGATTAAATTTAAAGGGCGTCTCAACTTCAGAGGAGGGAAAAGTTGCATTAATATAAGCCCCGGGCGCTTTTGTCGTAGCATTTTCCTTGAAATGTACAGAAGATTAAGATAAAAGGAATATTTACTCAGGATGGTATAATCTCTTCATATTTTGTTTTGAATCTTTGCATTGCTCCCAATTCTGAATTAGATATTAACTGATACGGCCTACATACTGGAAATATCTGGGCATAAGTATGAACTGCAAATTATTAAAAAGTCTAATTTAAATAAGCAGCTTAATGTCATTTGGCAAAATTAATAAAGTATTTCACTTGCTTATAAACTCACTAATACCAATGTAGTATTTAAGAAAGCTATACAATATTCTGAAATACTTATTTTAATGATTAGAAATAAAGAAAAAATAAAGAAAAAAAATAGGTTTCTTTATTGCATGATTTTAATAGTAAATTATTAAAATCATGCAATAATATTAAAGGAGCATAAAACGATCAAAATTCAATGACACGGAAATTTAAGTCACTTTAAAAGTATATTTGGATCATCTAGGAAAATACATATAAACTTTTATTTATTTAAGGGGACATACGATTGTTCAACCTCGAAAATTTTTGATTTTATGAAAAAATATATATTATTTCTTTGCCTTTTCTGAACACTTTAAAACAATCCGCGTTAAAAAATTCCCATAATTATGAAAGTTATGACGGAAAACGTATCATCTCTTCAACGTAAACATTGAATATGGCCATATCTTTAAAGCACTATATCTCAAAATATCCTTTTTTTGATATTGGGCACACGATATCTCAAGAACTATTAAATATTTTTACATAAAATTGTTACCGTATATATATTTTGTTATGTTCTAAAAATTGAACCAAATGTTTCTACATATTTCTCCAAAGAATTGTTTTTTTGGGGGGGGGGGGTGAAAAGTTAAAATTTTAACTATTTTTAAGATTTTTATTTTAAATTGGTATTTAAAATGGAACTTAAATTTATAAGCTAATAATTTGAGGTTCAATTTCTTAAAAAGACTGTTTGAATTACTTAGATACCCAAAATATTGTGTTTAGATAAATATTTTATCCCTAATCATGCGCACAAGGTGACTATATCATTTTCCTCCAAAAATTATATTCATATTTATTACTCTCTCAAATAAATACACACCAATATGAAGGTTTGGAAATGTGTGTACTATAAGAAAAAAAAACAGATATTTTTCTAGGAACAAAAATTGAGTTTGTGATTTGCATTGTTTCAGAGATATAATGTATCGAATTTGACAGTTTTTCACATTTCTTTTCGAGGTTTAAGAGTCGTATATTCCTTTAAATTTTAATCCTCATTCATTCATTGCATATTCCTTATATATAGCAGCAAAAAGTGTCCTTAAAAAATGCGCTACTTTATTTTTTATTCGAATTATCTTGTTGCATGTGTGTAAAAGAATTATCCAGATTGATTACACTCGTTTGCATATACTCATTCTACGCACAGTTGCAGTTACAATTAAAACACATCTCTCATCACCAAACGACTATTTCATTCATTGTTACAGAGCGTCCCGGAACCTTTCGCCGGTATCCATCACCGAGAAATATGACGTTCGACACCATCCAGACAAATTCATTAAAATCTCATCAGAAGGGGGTGCAGCCTTTACCGCCAAAGATGTTTCCCCCCTGAACTCCGGACGATAATTTTCTCATTTGGACGGAATCCTTCTCATTTCCGGTGCACTCCTCTGAAGGGGACGTTTGGAACAAACTCAACTCCTTTACATTCACTTAACCTTATTTAATGTTTAAATTTATCATATGTGCGAACTTTGCAGTGTACTTTCTAATAATTCAATTACATTTCTGAATTAGAGGCAATATTAGCAGAAAGTACTCTTAATTGTAAATTCCGATTATTTTGAATGAAATTGTTATGATTTCCTGGCTTGATTTATTTGTTATGTTTCCTACCTTGTTATGATTTCCAGTCATGATTAGCCGGTAATGAGATGAAATTTTTTATGCTATTAATAAACACGACTCAAAATAATCTCAAAAAGTGTTCCCTTGAAATCTGACAGGATAGACGGATCCTTTCGGAAACGGGACGGCGAACCTTCCTTTTCGTACCTCAAGTCAACATTAATCGAGCCTCATTCAACTCAAGAACCAACCAATTCATCACAGGGCACGGGCCGTTCGTGACCTATCTTCACAGGTTCGGTTATGTTCACAGGATCGATGCGTTTGCGGTGCTAAAGGTGATCCAAACCACTACGCAACAGTCTGCCCAGTGACAAAATACTTTCATTTCACGAAGCCCCGTGCTGAAAACCTTTCGACGTGGTTTGAAAATATTGTCCAAGGCAGAAGATCCCTGGCACGACTTATGAATATCCTTCCTGGACGAAGGCATGATATCATTATGGATTAAGAAAGAATGTCCTGGCATCCACCTGCAATTAAGACTTTCAATGCAGACTGTTTTAGTTTACTTTTTGTATTTATTATTTTAATTTATTGTTTTCCTTTGTATTCCGTCTTTACGCTGAGGTTAGGTTAGATTATATTAACGTCCCGTTTTGAAGCAACACGAGGGCTATTTTGGGATGGACCTCTTAATTTTGAACCACCATCAGATGAAGACGACACCTGAGCTGCCCTAGTTATTTCCGGTTTAAACCCCCTAGCGCTGTTAGTTGGAACGCGTTTTCCCTAGCTAATTTTGGTTTTGACTAATTTCGGGTTTTCACTGTAAAGTATACATCTTTAGGGTATCAGTGAAATTGGAAATGGATCTCGGATCAAGAACTGAATATGAAATTTCCCAATTATAGTGATATATTTCAATCGTCATTGTATTCACTAACATTGTAGTAATTAATATCTTTCAATTTTTATAATATAATATAAAATATTTATTGCTTGAATATCTGCAGAAAAAATTCGCAATTATTTAAAAGCAAGCGAAGTTTAATTCTTTATATCCCGAATTATTCTTTTCCCGAAAATTCTTTATATCGCAAATTTGCTTGTAAATTACAAGCAAATTTGCAATTTTATTTTGAACCATTAGATAAGTTTTAGTTTCAAAACAACCCCAGGACCCCAGGAAAGAAAAAAACTTTAGTTAATTAAAATAGTAAGTTAATTTATTAAATTAATAATTATTTTTATTTCCTTACTTCAGCTGCTATCTACTGCTTGCGGTTGGAACTATATTCATCGTGTTTTTGCGAATTCCGTGAAGGTAAATGCCATATTTCGAAATTATAAGAGTGATTAAAGTGGTAGTTTCAAGTATCGTCGGAATATTTGAAATAAATTCTAACACATGTATTTAAACCATTAACAACTGCATTAAAGGACATGTCGTTTTATTTATTATTAGAATCATCACGGTGCGTCCTGACACAGAAGAGACTGAAATAATGATTATTTTTTTTGCATTTACTTAATATAAATGCAGTTATTATAGATACGTAAATTTCGTTACCAGACGATTCTTTCATTTATTGTCACTGAGCATACTTGGAATTTTTCATCGATATGTATCACAGAGAAATATTACTCCCGACACCATCCAGACAAATCCATTAAAATCTCATCAAAAAGAGGTGCAACCTGTTTCGCTCTTGATGCGATTACCTGATCTCCAGGTGATAATTTTCTCCTTTGGTTGATTTGCCTTCCTGCTTCAATCTCATCCTCTCCTTCCTCATCGAAATATTCCAGTTAAGGTGACGACATCTGGAAAAACCTAATTCACTTATATAAACTACATCTCCGATCGGGCTCAGTACAAATGCTAACACGATTCGGCACAACTCATCTGTGCGATTTAAAGTTAAATTTTTGCTTAGGCTTAAGAAAAAGTTTAACAAACTGAACTATTCGGTCATACAAAGCTATACTTGCGTTTTTCAACAACTGGTTTGTATTTCCTTGCAGTTCCAAGTAACAAAATGTTCAGGAAATCAGGAGGGAGTTGACATTTGTTTTCCTGTAAGGTTCCTTAAAAATGCCAATTGTTGTCGCTGAGAGCCTGAAATAATTCGACATTTTTTAAACAAAATATTCGAAACAACAATCATTACCATTGAATTAGGGTTTGGGGCACAGGTATACGAACTTTTACTGGTACATTAAAAAAATATTGATAAAAGTTTGGGAAATCAAAAATAAAAACGCAGTCGGAAGCAACTCAACTTCCAGATTAACGTGCCCCTCACGTACATCAAAAGAGAACTAGAGAGAAAACCACGATACCCTAGTGTGATTTGTCGGGAGCCAGGAAGCTACTGGAATAGCTACTACTACATTTCTCGGTAAAACTAACATTCGGGCATAAAACAATATGGGTTCTTCATTTGGCAGATTAGATGCGAACGACGGAAGCTTAAACTTGTATAGTGTTTAAATTTACACTTTGTGAGAAATCCAAAGTATCATTTCGAATCATTTACATGTGTTTAAAATGATTTTTTAAAAATAAATTAAAAGCATTTTGAAAGAAATTTTGATTTTATTTCTAGAATTTGAACTCAGAAATGACTATCAACAATGAGAAATATTTATATACTTTTGAAGTATATATACACACTATAGAATGCAGTCCGATGATTCTTAAAATACAGGTCTGTAAAACAAAACTTTTGAGATAGCGGTAACTTTGATTTTTATCATAATAAACGATCTGAAACTTTGATCTGCATATTACTAAGTATTGTGTTAAATTATTCTTTAGATTTCATAGTTTTAAATTTTCTTTTTTAAGATTTGAGAGGACGTTTTAAATCTCTCATGGGAGTTATAATGTGATTTGAGTAATTAAATTATGTATGTTTTACCGGTAATTTGTGAAACATAGGCATGCTATAAAATCCCTAGGCATTTTTTGGCGAAGTATGAATTGTAAGAAAAATTATTTGTTACATGTTATACACTTATTTATATTATTATACATTATACACTTTCCCTAGGCAAAGCATGTAACACCTATGTATTCTGTGGAATGGCAAGTGCAATTTAAGCAAAGTATGAAAAGTAAGTCATGATAAGGCTTTTATTTAAAAGTCGTGCATTCTACAGAAATTCAAATGTTATTTAGAATTAAAAGCGAAACAGTACGTCATTAAAAATCTTTTATCAAAATACGTAAACGAAAATGAAGTTCTGAAAACCTAAGTATATGACTTTCTTATCAAAGGAAACAAAACATAAACTTATTGCATGAAAAGGAAAATAATTTTATTTTAAATTGCACTTAATTTTATTTCTCATCGGCGATGTATTTCATATTTTGCGACTTTTTCATTTGGCATTGTATAGAATGCATAGGAAATGTGTGAAATATTAATCGTTTCATATTTTGCATAAAAATGCCTAGGCATTCTATAGAATGAAGGATTTCAAACTTTGTCGGTAACATACGTCTTACAAAGAGTGAATGAAACATGGATAAAACTGGTCTGGAGAATCATTTGTGAGTCTGATAATTTGAAGGAAATAAACTACACTCTTGTAGAAGTTTTCTCCTCTCAGAACAAGTAAGATGATTGTAGACAATCTTTTTTACATAAGGAATTGGGGTTGTATTTCACATAAGAAAAGAAAAAAAAGTGTGCCCAATACAAAATCTGACATTTTTAGCTTATAAATGCCAACTGTTCATTACCCAAAAAAATCATCTAATGTTTTAAATAATATTTTATTTTTTATGTTAAATTTGAAAGAGATTAAAAACTGCTGGGAGTTTATTATCTCGAGAATATAGATCGCCTACATTTTCAGTATCTACTTATTTTCAGAAACGAGCTTAAGTATGAATTTTTAAATCAGTGTTTTGAGAAAAAAATTCATAAAATACCAGACAAAGCAAAAAGCATATTTTTATCAATGATCACTTTATCCTTACATACTGAGTTAAACGTTTTCACTTCGTCATTATTTTTCATCAAACGAGGATTATTGGTTTTTTACATTTCGCGTTTTTAATCCAATTATCTCAAGCATTAATTATTGATAAAAATATGTCTTAATTTTACTTTTTCACATTTAAAACTGAAATATTTGAAACTTGTGTCTTTTAAAAGAGATAAAAAAATTGCATAATTTTTGTATGGTTATTCCTCATAGTTCTTGGGGTAAATCACAGGAAGGTAAAAAATTATTAGATCCATTTCAAAAATTAATGAAAAAAATCACCCGTAATATCGCAACTTCGTTAAATTTAAATAAGAGAGTAACTGGAATTTGTTCTAAAGATAGGTAACGCGACGTTACGGCGCACTAAATCTGTTACAGCGGGAGATTCCCAACGCAAGCGGCAAAATGGCTACCATGCAGAAGAAGGCATGTATCTGGTCCCTTGAAGCAAATCAATTGTAACAGTTCGAATACGTTTTCTGTTAGAATATCCAAATTGTCATTAAGAACCCCATTAAGCGCTGGTATGAGCAATTAAGTAGTGAAAGTCTCTCTCACTAGTTCAACAACTTGTTCTGAGACCGATGGTCTTCCAGCTCCTTTCCTTAAATTGCTTGGAGTTCCCTTAAGTTTCTTGGAGTTCCCTTAAGTTGCTTGGAGTTCCCTTAAGTTGCTTGGAGTTTCCTTAAGTTGCTTAAAGTTCCCCTAAGTTGCTTGGAGTTCCCTTAAGTTGCTTGCAGTACTGATGAAGTTTTTACTTTTAAACTGAAAATTTCTGTATTTTAGGCAAAAAAAAAAAATGTTGAACAATTACAATTTATTTTCTTTCGAACCAGAGACTTGCCAGACGTGCCTTCTGCTTCACGGAGACCATTTTGAGACTTGCATTGGGAATCTCCCGCTGCAGCAGATTTAGTGAGCCGTAACGGCGCTTTACCTATCTGAAAAAATGTTTTGAGCTACTCTCATTTTTAAAAAAGCGAAGTTACTTACTACATTATAGGGTATTTTATTAATTTTTGAAATGGGTTTCAGTAACTTATCACCATCCCGTATATACTCTCATAACTCTTCTTAGGAAATTAAGATTAGACTTAAATTTACTTATGAGGCTGGATCCATTAAAAAACCGTTCAAAAAGATACCTTTCCAAGGTATACAAAATCTAAACCATGCAAAAGCAGAAGGCACAGCGGAAACAAATGAGCAGCCGCGAAGAAACGCACCCAGAAACTCGACAGCAAAGGAAACAGCAGGTCGCAGATAAATTAACCTTTTCCTTCCGGCGGTACGATACAACTGTTGTACCAGAAAATGTTTTACCTTTGAATGCGGTTCGGTACAACTACTGTACCAGACACAAGTACGAATTTCTCACCCCGTATTCTACGCAGTCTTTTTGGTTTAACCCTCTCACACTGAGCGAGGCGGTCCGAGGAGGTTAAGAAATTTTCCTTTAACAACGATAACGGTCGGTCTGAGACGGTCTTTTTGAGGGGAAGTGATGTTCTGAGATCGCTTAGGAGTTAAGTGCGGTAGGGGGTTCAATTATCCTGGGCCACCTCAGACCATTTATCTGCGCCGTAAGGGAAGGGTACAGAAGGGGTGGGGTGATGGGGTAAATTACCACCCTGGTTGGGAGAGTCCAATTCATGTCGCATTTTCCCAAAAAGACCCGTCCTTAAAGGGGCTAGAAGAAAACAGTCACCTCGAGATTAAAGAGTTAAGCCCCCGTAGCCTGAAGTTTAAAAGACAAGAAATAAGTTCTATCTGATCTTTAGGAAATCAAAACAGATCAAAAGTATTTAACCCATTAACAATATTTGTATATTATTACTATTATTAACTACAGATTGCCTACTTCAAATTTTTTAACCATAATTAAAGGATATTATAATTTCTCTTTGCCTTTATAAAATCTGAGAACAATCAGTGGTGCAATTATTTAATGAATTTAAGTACAATCATGCTTATATTTTATCATGAAACTATCGATGATTAAAGCACTAATAACGAGAATATAATCTATTACCGTTCTTATTTATAAAATTTCGTCGCAACACGAATTTCTTTTTTCGAGGAATACAAAACAGAGTGAATAAAATTTCATATTCCATTTCATCGTTTTGTAATCACTTCGTCCATTGTTTTGATTCGTAAACTACATGAATGATAACAATGCTGAGACTAAAACCTTATTTGATTGGTTTTTTATTCTTTATACGAGGGATATGCAGCATATGCTAATAAACGCAATCATGTAGTGTGTGCGGAAAAGTTCTTAGATAACAGATATATCAATGCACAATTTAACACATTATTTGAGAGAAATAAGGTTTGAAAATTTTATGTCATGACTGAATTGCATTTATTGTACCTGTTTAAAAAAGTATTCTTTAGTAACCTGTCCTTCCAAAGGCTTTGTAACTAATTCAACCTTTCTGAAACTGCGCCGTCATGAAAAGTAATAAGGAAAATGCCCGCAGAGATATTCATTTCCTTAAACATCTGCAGAAGAAATCGTTGAATATCATCTAGACTCATAACTTGCTATCGCTTCGAGTAAAATATCTGACAAATTCCTTTCCACCTAAATTGAATTGATTAAATTTAAAGGGCGTCTCAACTACAGAGGAGGGAAACATTGCAATAATATAAGCCCCAGGCGCATTTGTCTTAGCATTTTCCTTGAAATGTACAGAAGATTAAGATAAAAGGAATATTTACTCAGGATGTTATAATCTCTTCATGCTCTGCTTTGAATCTTTGCATTGCTCCTAGTTCTGAATTAGATATTAACTGATAAAGTCTACATACTGAAAATACCTGGGCATAAATTTCAACTGCAAATTATTAAAAAGTCTCATTTAAATAAGCAGCGTAATGTCATTTGGCAAAATTAATAAAGTATTTCACTTGCTCATATACTCACTAATACCAATGTATTTTTTTAGAATGTTATTCAATATTGAGAAATACTTATTTTAATGGTTAGAAATAAATAAAAAAAAGATTCTTTATTGCATGATTTTAATAGTAAATTATTAAAATCATGCAGTAATATTAAAGGAGCATACAACGATCAAAATTCAATGAGTCGGAAATTTAAGTCACTTTAAAAGTATATTTGGATCATCTAGGAAAA